>PVIW01010068.1:0-47046 GCA_004026585.1 Noctilio leporinus
TTTCATTTGTTTACTTATTTTTAGAGCAGACCCTTTAGCATTTCTTGCAATGCTGGTTTGGTAGAGATGTATTCTTTCAGTCTTTTTTTGTCTGGGAAGCTCCTTATTTCTCCTTCTATCTTGAATGAGAGCCTTGCTGGGTAGAGTATTCTTGGTTGCAGGCCTTTGTTTACCATGACTTGAAATACTTTTTGCCATTTTTCCCTTCTGGCTTGAATTGTTTCTGTTGAATAATCATTTGATAGCCTTATTGGAGCCCCTTTGTATGTTATTTGTCTTTTCTCTCTTGATGCTTTTAGGATTCTCTCTTTGTCTTTGAAATTAGTCAGTTTAGTAATAATGTGCCTTGGTGTTGGTCTGTTTGGGTTGATCCTCATTGGGACCCTCTGTGCTTTAGTAACTGGATTCACGTTTTCGCTCATCATGTTAGGGAAATTTTCTATCATGACTCTTTTGAACAGGTTTTCCATACCTTGTTTCTCTTCCCCTTCCGGTATCCCTATGATACAGATGTTGTTACATTTCATGTTGTCCTGCACCTCTCTCAACCCCTCTTTAGTCTTATTCAGCCTTTTTTGATTCTCTTGTACTGTCTTGGAGTATTTGTCTACATTATCCTCCAACTCGCTGATCTGGTCCTCTGCTTCTTCTAACCTACTGCAGATTCCTTCTACTGTATTCTTCAATTCAGAAATTGTATTCTTCATTTCCTCCTGGCATTTATTGATAGTTGCCGTGTCCTTTTTCATGCTGTTGTAGTTCTCAGAAATTTTCTTGTAAGTTCCCTGGAGTTCTTTCTGATTTCCCTGGAGTTCTTTGTAATTTCCCTGGAGTTCTTTGTAGTTCTCCTGGAGTCGTTTATCGTTTTCTTTGATGTGGCTGAGCTCACTGAGCTTCTCTATCATCATTCTTTTGAATTCCTTATCTGATATTCCAGGTGCCTTTGTTTCATTTTGTGTTTTTTCTGGGGATTCTTCCTTTCCTTTTGTTGATGTACTGATTCTTTTTTTCCCCTTTTTGGGTGTCTGTTCTTGCTTGCTTTCTATTTATTTATTTATTTTTGTTTTTTCCTTGGTTTAACCTGCTTTGCTTCCTTGCCTTAGTTGAGCACCCTTCTGGGATAGGAGATTTGTGGAGTTCAATGTTGCCGTCTCCCAGATTTTCTCCACTTGCTGTTCTTTGTGTGTGCTTTATTTGGGCTGTCTGGTTGTATTCTGGACCTGTGGGCTTTTCGCAGAAAAAACAAAAGCAAAAACAAAGAAAACACAAAAAAAAACAAAAAACAAAAAAGAAAAAACCAAACCAAAACAAACCAAACCAAACAAAGAAATGCAAAAGGAAAAAAGAAATGAAAACAATAATTATAATAAGAAGAAAGGGTTTAAGATGGCTGTTCTCCCTTAATAATCCCTGACTGGTCCAGATGGAGCCTGGACCTTAGGGCATTTGGAGTTTCCACAGGACCTGGTGGCCTGTGTGTTTGCCCAGGGCTGGGCCTCCCCCCTCACAGGGGCTTCTAGCTGCTGTTTCTCCCGTGGCCCAGCAGCACCTTTTTCGGCCCTCTTCCTGCCCTGGCCAGTGCACTTCCCCGCTCCCCTGCTCTGGCTTCCCGCAGGACTCTTCTCCTCTGCCTCTAGCCCTGTGAGGAGCTGCCTCTCCCTGTTGCTGGAGGGAGTCTCTCACACAGTCCCTCCCCTGCAAGAATTCAATTCCATGTTCCCTACGGCATTTGCCCTCGCTGCCCGCACTTCACTGTTGAGTCTTCTAGTCGCCAGGGAGCCTGGAGCTGGCCTTGGTCAAACGTGCACCTCTTGGCAGAGCCGCCACTGCCCAGAGCCGACCTCGGCCCGTCGTCCGGTCAGTCGGGAATGCTTCACCTACTGTCCTGCTGGTCTCTTCTGCCTCTGGGCTGTGCTCCCCTGTGTCCAGATGCTGACCACTCCAATTGTTGGGGTCCTGAAGATGTCTCACGCTCCCTATCTTGTCCTCTAGCTGCTCTGGTATTTGAGAACACCTTCAGCACTGCTCTCTATTCTGTTGCCATCTTTTCCTTCCTCAGAGTTTTTTGATCCAGTCATTCACTGATGGGCACTTAGGTTGTTTCTAGCACTTGGCTATTGTAAATAGTGCTGCTATGAACATAGGAGTACATAGGTTCTTTTGAATTGGTGTTTCAGGATTCTTCAGGTATATTCTTAGTAGTGGAATTGCTGGATCAAAAGGCAGTTCCATTTTTAGTTTTCTAAGGAAACCCCATACTGTTTTCCATAGTAGATGCACCAGCCTGCATTCCCACCAACAGTGCACCAGGGTTCCCTTTTCCCCACATCCTTGCCAGTACTTGTTATTTGTTGATTTGTTGATGATTGCCATTCTGACAGGTGTGAGGTGGTATCACACCTCACAAAGACTTATATGATTTGAGCCACACCAAAGTGCTATTATCTTCCCATTTTGGCACAAAAAATGTAAATTTTCAGTTCATACATTTTTGAAAAATTTACCTTGCAAAGGTGGTCTGCATTCTCAGCCCAGCCTGTTAGCCTTTCCTTTGCCTGTAATAATCTAATAATTACTGATCATTCTAGTGATGATCTGAGTTCTCTTGTTCTCCATCAGCAAGTAGAGCTTCCGTGGCAGTACTGTTACAACTCTAAATACACTCTGGACTTTGTGTTGATCTGTTTCCTGACCCAGGTCCTGGGCTCCTGTATGTACTCACTCTGTGTTTTCCAAATATGTATTTATTGTTATCTGGAGTCCCCAACCCAGACCTGTGTACACTCAGATTTTGTGCTGCCATCCTGCCTTTCGGACATTGATCCCTGGTCTCTGACTCTACCTATGCTGGGCCTCCAACTAATCTTTACCTTTCTGAATATTACTCTCTGCCCAAGTACTGTAATTTAGAACTTTTCTTACACTCTGTTCCTTCTGACTTCCTGGATAGCATCCCCAGCTTCATTTTTATGATTTAATTTGTTGTGTAAACCAAGTCCCCAAAGGGCCCCTAGTTAGACTATTAGCCACAGGCTCACAAGTCCAAATTGGCTTCTGGTTTTGGTACTTCCTGGATTGTCTTATTTTTCAATAATCCTTGATCCAGGCATAGCAGTCACTAGACTTTTTTAAGCAAGACAAGAATTTAATTTGGAAATTTTATAATTTTTTTCAATATCATGCTTTAGATAATTCTATTTAATGAAATAATGAAACATTTATGATATATTATTAAAGGAAAACTCAAGATCCAAAACCTTGTATACAATATTGTGCCACTTAAAAAACTTATGTGTGCCACATACACAAACACAGACACATGCATGCTTGCATAGAAAAAATGATTGAAAGAGTACATATAAAAATGTTGTTACCCAGTGGATCAGGTGCCAGTCTGTGAACCCAAAGGTTGATAATTTGATCCCCCAGCCAGGGCACATAACCAGGTTGCATGCAAGCCAGGTGTCTCCAGTCAGATCTGTGGCTGGAGGCAGGTGAAAGGCAACCATACATTGATATCTCTCTTCCTCTCTGCCCCTCTCCCTTCCCTTATCTCTAAAAATAATAAATAAAGTTTTTGTTAATGTTGATGCCCTGGCTGGTGTGGCTCTGTTGGTTGAGCACTGGCCTGGGAATCAAAGGGTCTGTGGTTCGATTTCTGGTCAGAGTGCATGCTTGGTTGTGGGTCAGGTCTCTAGTTGGGGTAGCATACAAGGCAACCACACACTGTTTGTTTCCCTCCCTTCCTTTCCTTTAAAAATAAATAAATAAATAAATTGAAATGTTGACAGTGGTTTAGTTTGGATAATAAGGTGACCAATGAGTTTTTCCTTTGATTTTCCAAATAATATGTGATGCACATTTTGTATTTTGGTGCTTAGTAAATACATTATTTTTAAGCAAAATTTTCTAACAAAGTAGTTAATACTGTAATTATCATTTTAATATTTGATCACTGTGTCCAAAGGCATACATCTATCTGTAATCTCTTTCTGTGGCCCAGCATATATTAGGCCACACTATCTTCGACTTCTTTTTCTAAGCACATTTTATCCAGAAGGGCACTGGTACGAAGTCAGCGAAGAGGGAGGGTCTTCCCAAAAGGAAAGGAACATCTTGGTGATGTACTCCAATGCTACTCTTCACTGTGAAAATGGAAAATGTATACCATTGTGATACCCTCCCGTTTTTTAATGAAATGTTCATGGCATAAGAAGGTCTTCAAATTGGAGCCACTCTTTGTGGCTTCCATGAAAGAATTATGGGTTGAAAATATTTCTTTTAGTATGAAACACAGATCTGTATCTTCTCTGGAGCAACAGAGATCATTTGGCAATCACAATAAAAGATTAGGCTTACTAAGTACTGTGAATGTGTAGAAAATATTGTGGTATGCAGTGAAGAAGTTATGTGGGTAGAAACCATATCTCTTAAACTCTAGTCAGAGAATAAAATAAATAAATCCACATATAAACACACATAAATAGGTATGTATAGAAATAGCCACCAAAGAATAATGGATATCAAAGAGCACTGTGTGCATGAAATACTATATAAACTCAAGGGGGTTGCTACTAGTAACGCTTTTAAGCACAATGGTTTTCACAAATCTCAATGGGTATCTGAAGCTCCAAAGGGCTGGGAAGCATTCAGGTTTGCAGACTTACTTTTAAGAGAATGCCCTTTCGAAAGTCTAAAGTGAAACTTTTGATGCCTGTGTTTTGGGAACATAGTGATATACAAGTTTTGAGTCTGAAAGCTAGAGACAGAAAAAAACTACTTTGAATTCTGGCTCTGCCACTTGCTAGCTATGTGAGTATGAGTAAGTTAACTTAAATGATCTGAGGCTGTTTGTTCATTTTAAAATAGAGAGGAGGACCTACCTCATAGGGTAGTGATAAGAAGTGAGATAATTAATGAAAATCTTCTAGTACAAAAAAAATCACTCAGTAAATTTTAGCTGCCAGCACCACCATGACCATCATTAAGTAACTGTTCAAAAAGTGGTAAAAAATATTCTATGTTGTAGGAATTAAAAGAGGGAAGAGGTCACTTCTTCCTTCAAGAATGGTAAAGGAACTCTTCACTAAGAAGATGCAATTTGATCTGAGACTTGAAAAAATAAGAAAAGTTTGGCCAGGTGGGGATAAGACAAGATACACAAAGACAGTGTAAATGTCAAAGTGCCCAATGGTGCCAAGCTCCATGTCTGGAATAAAAAGAGACCACATAGTTCTGATGGACCTAGATACATTCAAGAAAAAGCCCTGGGCAAATTTGTGGCTGAGGTGAGATGGCAACAGGAACTCTGAGATCTTCTGTCCCTTTGACTGGAAATTGTCTTTAGGATCAATTGGACTAGTTAGGTAAGACTAAAAGCAAAATTTTGTACCATATAACTGTGTGTCTCATTACCCATCAAATTAAAAATATATAGAACCTTACCTCCATTGAGATGGTTCTAACCTGTAGAGGGGTTGGGATTATAGGGCTAATCAAACTCCCAGCTTTGCTGCTAATCAACTGTGGGGTTTTGAAAGCTCCTTATCAAATCTTCAGACTATTTCTTCAAGTCTCAACTGTGGCTGTAATACCTGTCATGATTTTATACCATTAAATTTATAGTTTTGGCTTCCAAAATTGTTCCCCCTCCCCTATTTATTCCCCTACAATTAGGGTAATTTTTAAGCATACCTCTTGATTCATATTATCTCATGAACTAAATTCTAAGTCATATATTTATAAGTGTACTTTATTGATTATGCTATTACAGGTGTCCCAATTTTCCCTCTTTGCATCCCTTTACCTGGTACCCCCTTCCCTCCCTTAGCAATTCTCCTCCTTAGTTTATGTCCATGGGTCATGCACATAAGTTGATTGGCTTCTCCATTTCCTACACTATTCTTAAGATCCTCCTGTCTATTTTGTATCTCCCTATTATGCTTCTTAATCCCTTTACCTTTTCCCCAATTCTCCCCCTCCCCCTCCCAGCTGATAACCCTCCAGATGATCTCCATATCTATGATTCTGTTCCTGTTCCAGTTGCTTGCTTAGGTTTTATGTTTGTTTGCTTGTTTGTTTTAGATTCAGTTATTGATAGTTGTGAGTTGAATTTTTGTCATTTTGGTATTCATATTTTTTATCTTTTTCTTAAATGAGTCCCTTTAACATTTCATGTAATAATGGCTTGGTGATGATGAATTCCTTTAGCTCGGGAGGAATTCAGTTTATCTGCCCCTTCCATTCTAAATGATATTTTCACTGGATAGAGTAATCTTGGTTGTAGGTCCTTGCCTTTTCATCACTTTGAATACTTCTTGCCAGTCCCTTCTTGCCTGCAAAGTTTTTGTTTGTTTATTTGTTTGTTTTTAGAAATCAGCTGACCATCATATAGGAACCACTTTGTAGGTAACTTTTCTCTTGATGCTTTTAAGATTCTCTCTTTATATTTAACATTTAACACTTTAATTATGATGTGTCTTGATGTGGTCCTCTTTGGGCCCAATTTGTTTGGGACTCTCTGTGCTTCCTGGACTTGTATGTCCATTTCCTTCTCCAAATTAGGGAAGTATTCTCTCATTATTCTTTTAACAAATAAAATTTCAATTTCTTTATCTTCCTCTTCTCCTTCTAGCATCCCTATGATTTGGATGTTGACACATTTGGAGATGTCCCCAGAATCTTTTTATACTCTTCCTCATTTTTTGAATTCTTGTTTCTTCATTCTATTCTGGGTGACTGTTTATTTCTTACTTACTTCTCAAATTGTTGATTTGAATCCCAGCTTCCTTCTTTTCACTGTTGGTTCCCTGTGAATTTCTTTTTATTGTATTTAGTGTAGCCTTCATTTCTTCCCTCATGCTTTTGCCATACTCAGTGAGTTCTCTGAGAACCCTTATCACCAGTGTTTTGAACTCTGCATCTGATAGGTTGGCTCTCTCCATTTTATTTAGCTCTTTTTCTGGGGTTTTGTTCTATCCTTTCATTTGAGCCATATTTCTTTGTTTCCTCAATTTGGCAGCCTCCATGTGTTTGCTTCTGTATATTAGGTATAGCTGCTTTGACTTCCTGTATTGGCATACCTGTTAGGTTATATGGGGCAGAGTCTTAGGTGATCACCAGGATGGGACAAACCTGCTTCACTGCTTTGTCACTCTGTATGTTGAGGAGGGGTCAGAGAGAGAACAATGTCGCTGCCTGGCTGGAGGCTTGCTGTTCACTCATTTCATTTCCAGTCATTTCACCCACCTCCCACATATGACTGGCACCCTTTTACTGTTGCCCTGGTGATGATTCACAGAGTGGGTCTGTTTGTATATGTTCTAAGTCCATGCAAGCCATTTAAATGAAATCTCCTGAGTAACTGGCCATTTCTTCTGCTGATCCATCTTCGGCTGGTTTTTATAGACAGAAGTTGTGAGGTTTTATCTTTTCAACAGTGGAACTCGCGGTTATGTGATCTGGTCTGGGGCTGGGAGCACTTTCTTCCAAGGTGTCCCTTCTGATTTCTATCCACCATATTTGAACATGAAACTACCCACTCCACCACTGCCGCCACCACCACCACTGCTCTGCAGCACACCATGTTCACTCTGTACGAAATCCTCATCTCTCCCTCTCCTACCCATCTGGATGAACTTGGCTTTTTAAATCCTTGATTATCAGACTTCCAAAAAGTTTGGAAGTGCTGGGTGTTTTTTTTGTTTTGAAGTTAATTGTGATTCTTCTTGTGGTTGCATGAGGAAATGAAGCATGTCTATCTATGCCTCCATCTTGACCAGAAGCCTAAGCCATATAGTTAATATGATACATAGATAGGTACCATGATTTTTTTTTTGGAATTGTTACTTTCTCATAAAGATATAACCTTCTTGAATTCTAAGTATAATTTTACAGATCAGGTGCAAACAATCAACAAGTATGTACACTTTGGTATGTGTTTCACTAGCTAATATTGAATAGGTTCTTCAAAATCCTGGCATTATGTTTTTATTAAAATGTTCCATTTCTGATTATACATTGTTCTCCAATAATTTCAGAAACTAGATTTTGTTATGTTGACCCCTGATTAACCTCTTTGCCAGTTTGGATTTTTCTTCCTCTCAACTTGATGAGTAATAAAATCAATGTACTTTGTTAAAAATAAAGGGAACACTTTAGGTTGTGTTTTTTAGTGTTCTGGATAAGTTAAGTGGCCTTTACTATTCCTTTAGTCTCCTTTTCTCTTTTTTCCCTACAAGAAAAAATATAAAAATCAACAAACAAATAAGCAGACAACTAAAGAGACACAGAAAAAACAAGCTATATAGCTTTATCTCTCTAATAATATCATAAACCTGACATGACAGATTGTTGCCATTAGAAAGTGGTACTTTACCACACTTCAGGCAGATGTGGCATTTGAAGGTACCATGTTCCTAGAAATTGTGTCTTCAAGTAGATCCTATATTGCAACATCTTGTCTGCTTATGTGCTAAAAGCTGACTATGTGCCAATGACTTTTTTTTGTTTGACCATATACAGAAACCAATGAACAAGTAGTTAAAAGCAATTAGAAGTGAATTCAGTGTCCTGAATAAATAGTATGGTAGGAGTTTGGGGATAAAAAGAGAGAGAACAACTCTCTGTTATTTTTCATGATAATACTACAAATTATAATAACTTATATATATAATGTTTATTACTGCCAGGCACTTTTATAGAGTCATGTATTACATAAAGACATTTTGTTGAACAATGGGTTGCACATACAATGGTGATTTTATAAGATTATAATAGCTGAACTTCTTTTTTATCATGTAGTGATATGCATAATGTCATTGTGTACCACATTACTTAAGTGTTTTTGGTGATGATGGTGTAAAGAAACCTACTGTACTGCCAGTCATATAAAAATATGGCACATACAATGATATACAATGAGTAATATTTGATAATGCAAAGAAATGACTATGTATGTTACTGGTTTATTTATTTACTATATTATACATTTTATTGTTATTTTAGAGCATACCTCTTCTACTTAAAAAATGTTTGCTGTAAAACAGTATGTCAAGTTACCTTGTCAGCAAACTTACACATTTCATATTTATTATTTGATTACATAATTTTCTCTTGTTCTTAATATAATCTCATGTTGTTTAGTACAGTAACATGCTGTACAGGCTCATAGCCTAGAAGCAATAGTCTATGCCATGTAAACTAGATGTATAATAAGCTACTTATTACTATTTCCATTATAGAAATGGGGAAACTGGGTCATAGGGCAGATGAGTGACTTGCTTAAAATAACACAGGTGAGCATGCACAGGTAACAACATTGAAATGAAAGGGATTAGATTTGAACACAGGAAGTATGGATCCAAAGTCCATACACTGAAATACCACAATATTTTTAAAAAAAGAAATTACATACAGCTTAAACACTTATATACAATGTATTAAAGAAGATGTATAATGGGTTCAGGTATCAACTTGTGGTTTTCCCTTCCTAGAGAAGGAGTGTGACTTCATCTGTTCTGTGTGCCTGACAATATTCTAGTCTATCTCTGACTCCATGGGGATGCTTTTTATGCTTCAAGATTTTTTGTTAAGTGGTCTAACCAATTAAATGTGGACCTTACAAACTTTAGAAAGAACAAACCCTACCTTTCTGTTTTGTTTTGTTTTTTCCTTCTGGCAAGGAAAGTGATTGGCTAATCAAGGGAAGGTTTGGTGTGTTGGAGAGTAGATGTCTAGAAAAGAGAAGTCAAGTAATTTTTTTAAAAAATTCACCAGTTAACAGAATAGAGGATAGTGCCTTAAATGTAAAGCTAAAGTCATTTTCATGATTCTGGCTACTAACTTTGCAGGATCCATAGGCAACTGTGGAATTGTTCTATGCCTCTTTTGGACCAGAAGCTGTATCTTCTAGATAGGGTAGTAGACACAGATATGCATAGTTTTGCCACCAGAAACATGCTTTCCAGGACTCTAAGATGCTGAGAAGATTGCACTGAGAGGGGAATTGCTCAAGAAAGTCTTGGTCCATAGCCTTTGCAGGGTATGCATGGGATAGGCAGCACAGCATTATGGTATGAAGCATAGACCTAGAACCAGGCTGATCATGTTTGAATCCAGGCTCTACTACATACTGGCTACATAGTGATGAGCTATTGGCATAGCCTCTTTTTGCCTTAAGTTTCTCAACAGTAAACTAGTGGTGGCACATATTAGTACCTAAGACACTTCATTGGATTGTTATGAAGATAAATGAATTAGTTTGTTAAACTTTTATATGCCTGCCACATAATTAGTGTCATATGAGTGTTCATTAAATTTGAAATTGGGCCCCCTAAAGTTGGTTTGTAAACCAGTTTATTACTTAACTTTTGCTCAGGACTTAGAGTTATCTTTATTCACTGATAAAAGTAAAAATCTTTGTGTCTCTCCAACATTACAACAAAGCTGCTTAGTGATTTTAAGGATGAACACAATAACTGCTGTAGCTAGAAAACAAACTTTAATAAACTTACAATTACAAATCCAAACTTGTGTCAGAACAAAAGTGAGATAATAAATCTGAAGGCACTTAAAAAACTCAAGGTGGCCTGAGATTCTGGTGCTAAAGCTTTTTTGAGGGTGACTCTTTAGGATGGCCAGTGTTCAAGAATGTCTTGTCCAGAACTGAAAATGTGAGCACTTTAAAATAATAATAACAATAACATAGATTATTCATACTTAACTAAGTCTTCAAAATGTGCCAGAAACTATGCTAATGCTTCACATGCATTATTTTATGTTAAGTACTGCTTAGTGCTGCTTCTTCTTTGAATCTCCAAGAGATGGTTTGTTTCTTGTCTTCAGCTAGGAGAAAACAACTAAGACTTCTCAAGAGGAAATCAAGTAGGGTTTTATTTTACTGATAATTAGGGTAAAATATTCACTCACCCTTCTTTGCTTTTTAGTTGTTTTAACAATGCTTTGAATTGTTATTAATTTCTTATGTAACCTTGTTAGAGTAGGCATTTTTAATGACAAGTTAATTTTTTAAAATATTTTATTTATTTATTTTAGAGAGATGGGAAAGGAGAGAAAAAGAAAGAGAAACACTAATATGTGGTTGCCTCTCTCATGCCCCCAAGTAGAGATCCAGCCCACAACCCAGGCCTGTGCCCTGACTGGGGATCAAACCAGCAACTCTTTATTGTGTAGGATGACACTCAATCTACTGAGCCCCAGCAGCCAGGCCAATGACAAATTCATTTTAATAATTGAAAAAATCATCCTCTTCAAATAAAAGGAAAAGAGGCTCAAACGAAGAATACAAAAGAAAAGGAGAATAGGAAAGACTGGTAAGGAAGGGAAGACAACTCTACCCAAATCATTAGAATCACAGGCTAGCAAATAATATCAATTTGTAAGATACCTATACTTGCCCAAACTCTGAAGTGAAAATAGCAAGGACCTTGGAAGAGTGACTTTGGTTGTCACAAATATCACCCTATTAAGATTTTTGCTATTTTTTCTAAAAATGTTCCTTCTGGGGAAACCAATATTCACTAAATCCTTTTATTTTCAAATAATATCTCACACGGGCCACTTCAGAAAAGAATTTAAGAGAGATAGTAGGAAAGATGTGGGTAGAATTCCATTATGTTACATTTTCTCTGCACTGGGGTAGAATCATCCTAAGGATTGATTGGGTACTTGTCTGACAGCCTGGAATATGCTCTTGAGTTAATTGGGGAACCTGAATTTCATAGCAGGTGCCTTCCTGCTTTGGCCATATGATTCCATTCTTCCTGGCATCTCTGGGTCTTTTTTCCTCTGCAGGAGCATTTTGCCCAGCTTATTCTGCACAGCTAGAGAACCTAGTAGAAACAGAATAATAACATGTTTAAGGACAGTTGTTTCAGACCACTTAAACTTACCTCATGTAGGACAACAAGACTCATCTGTTCTCCCTTAAACCTAGGATATAGTTCCATAAATCATTTAAAACTAGCTGGAAAGGTCCCCATAAATGAGAACTGAAACTAAGTATTGATGTTACCATAGTAGCCTTCTGAATACACACAGGCTTCATTTATTGATATGCATAGTGCTCTCTGATGATTACACAGAGAGTAATTGAAATAAAAATGTAAATTTAATTATAAGCACTTGTGGGGGGAAACCTTCCCTAGCTCCTTGGACAAGGAAGCCAACTCACAGGTTTTAAGCTTCAATTTGAGAGTGAAGAAGTTGAGGCCTAGCAGGCAATGTTCTTTATGTTTAAAATTCATGTTATAGACCAACCCAGTCTTATGCTTTTAGTTATATTTCCTCTAATTCAGGTGAGTTTGTATGAATTTTCCTCATCTTTTGGCACAGTGCTGGAATCTGTGGGTGAAAGGGCCAATTACTTATAAAGAATTGAAGCCCACTCAGGCTAGTTTTCTTTGTGTCACATGGTCCTTTTGTATATGTGCTCTATTCTACTGTTTTCTTTACAGATTATCTTTGTTTATTTATCATTTCTTTGCTCTACTATTACTATGGCTTGTAAGTAACTTCATCTTGCCATGGCACCAACTCTGGCCCAACTCAAGATGACTTGATAACTAATCCTTTCAATCACTGTGTTCAAATGATTGTCTCAGTATAGTTTATTGATGGCTAACTCCTAGGTTAGTGTTTACCTGTTTACCCCAATCCAAAACATAACCACTATCATCTACATCAGGGACTAAAACTATATGGATAATTTCAAAGAGGGCTTTGGCTATATGACAGCATATATCTACTATATGTGCCACCTGTGGATATGAGAGAAATAAAATTCAACATTAGTTAGGGCTCTTGTGGTGACATAAATCACAGTTGAAACTAGTCTAATCAAGAAAGGAGAATACATTATGTCATGTGTCTAAAAGTTTCAGTAGTAAGGCTGACTCGAGCAGGAAATTCCAATGATATCTTTAGAAATCTCTATCATTTTTGAGTTTTGTTGTCTGTGCGTTGTTGAAAGCTATTCCTAACAAAGTGATAAAGGATGTTTAGTGGTGCAGTAGGCAGGCCACAGTGTCACATAGGGCAGGCTATGTGCACAGGCTTGGGACATTGCAAATCATGTGGGTCCTGCAAGTGGAGCAGGTGCACTCTTTCCTGTTTATTCCCCTTCAGGGCTGCATCTTGTGCCTTGCCTCGCCCAGCCTGACCATGGGTTCAGCTGTGGATGAGCTACAGAAAGATCTAGAAGAGGTCAAGGTGCTGCTGGAAGAGGCCACTAGAAAGAGTACATGATGCTCTTACAGATGAAAAATCCAAGGTTGAAACAGAAATCAAGAACAAGATGCAAGAGAAATCACAGAGGAAAATAGAACCTCTTGACAATGAAAAGCCAGCCACCATCGTCAATCCCATTACAACATGCTACACAGTAAAAATCAGTAATTATGGATGGGATCAGTCAGATAAGTTTGTGAAAATCTACATTACCTTAACTGGAGTTCATCAAGTCCTCACTGAGAATGTGCAGGTACATTTTACAGAGAGGTTATTTGACCTTTTGGTAAAGAATCTAAATGGGAAGAATTACTCCATGATTGTGAACAAAATCTTGAAACCCATCTCTGTGGAAGGCAGTTCAAAAAAAGTCAGAGACATGAGAAGGAAAAGATGGTGACAGAGCAGATGGTAATGCTGATGATATTCTCAAGTGCCAGAACAGCTGGAGGATAGGGTAGGGAGCACAAGATGTCTGCAGGTCCCTGCGAATTAAAGTGCTAAGCATCTGGACTCAGGGGTGCACAGCCCAGAGGCCACAAACAGCTACAAGAGAGCAGGTGAGACAGTTGCAAACCAGCTGGCCAACGGGCTGAGGTTAGCTCTGGGCATGGGTGGCTCTGCTCAGAGAGGAAGCTCTGGCTGAAGACAGCTTCAGACTCCCTGGTGAATAGAAATCTGAGCAGTGAAGTGCGGACAGTGAGCACAAACTTGGGGGGATAGAGGTATTGAACTCCTACAGGGGAGGGACTGTGTGAGAGCCACACTATGGAGGCTAAGAGAGAGGAAGTGCTTCCTGGGGCCAGAGGTTAAGGAGGAGAGACCCACAGGGAGCAGGAACAGGGAAGTGGGGAAGTGCACCAGGGGAAAGAGGACCAAAAATTATGCCCTTGTGCCACCTGGAGAGAGGATAGCTCAGAGCCCCAGCAAGAAGGGGGGAGGCCAACACTACATACCCACACCGTCACACAGATTCCCACAGAAGCCACAGCTTGAAACTGCACGTGGGAACTTGCTGCAGGTACAATCAGTGCCGGTGGCAAAAACTTCCTCAAAGAGCTGGAGGGGGAGTGGTAGCCATCACCGACACACAGCTTGGGCTCCCCTATAGAGCCAGGTGCCCATTGCAGGTGGCATAAACCTCCTAAAAAAGCTAGAGGGAAAGGGCTTTCCATCACCGGTGCAGTCACTGTGGGGCTCCCCACAAAACCAGAGGGCCATCAAACACAGTAAAAACCTCCACAAAGAGCTGGACAGGGAGGGCTAGCCATCACCAGCAAATTATGCTGTGGGTCTCCTGGGGAGCCAGATGTCACATCCCAGGGGCAGCACTGAAAACCTCCTAAGAGCTGGAGGGGAGAGCTAGCCACCACAGGAGCAAATGAAGATGCAAGTCAACCCCCTTGGAGACAGGCACCCATTGCCCATCACAGGCAGAAATGTCCTGGAGGAGCTGGAGGGGGAGGAGTAGCCATCAACTCCACATAAGCACCCTGCAGTTCTTCACATAGAACCAGTGAGAGAAGGGAGGGCCCCAAAACGCTGTCAGGGCAGAAACCCAGATAGGCTACTAGATGCTCAGCCTACTGGAGGTGTGGCACTCAGAATCAGCCCTGACTGTGACAGCCATAGACCCTGCCACTCCAAGGCCACACAGCGTGATTGTAGACTGCAGAGACTTGATCAAGAAAAAGAGGCAGACCCAGGAAATGCATTACTGCTAATCTCAAGCACCTGAGATATACCGAGAGCTACATGAGCTATTAATCCCTAATATATCATTTTCAAAAGTTACTTCTGACCCTCACAATTAGTGTATTTTAAGTAAATTGTGTTATATCACAGTGTTTACCAATTCCTATATTTTTACTCCTCCTTTATCTCAATCCACCTAACTACCTAAGACTCTCCTCCTACTCTTATTTTAAAGCCCACTCACTATCCTGCTACAACTCATTTCCAGTCTTCAATCTAAGTATTCCTCCCCTCCCCAGCCTCTTAAAATGTAAATAAAGACAACTAAAAGTGGGTTGCATCCCAGGGATGCAAGGATGGTACAACATTCGTAAATTAATAAATGCACCTCATCAACAGATTGAAACACAAAAACTATATGATCATATCAATAGATGCTGAAAAGCATTTGATAAAGTACAGCAACCATTTATGGTAAAAACCCTCAGCAAAATGGGAATAGAGGGGGCATACCACAACATAATAAACACCATATATGAGACACTTGAAGCCAACATCATACTCAATGGATAAAACCTAAAAGTTTTCACCCTAAGATCAGGAAAAAAAGAAGGCTGACATCCACTTTCTCCACTTCTATTCAACATCATTTAGGAGGTTCTAGCCATAGCTATTAGAGAAGAAATAGGAATCAAATGTATCCAAATTGGAAAGGAGGATGTCAAACTGTCATTTGCAGATGACATGATAGTGTACATATAAAACCTGATAGACTCCACCAAAAACCTACTCAACCTAATAAGCAAATTTAGCAAAATAGCTGGAGATAAAGTCAATATTCAGACATCAAAGGCATTTTTGTATACCAATAATGAAACATCAGAGACAGAAGCTAGAAAACAAATCCCATTTACCATAGCAACAATAAAAAATAAAGTACTTAGCAATCAACTTTACCAAGGAGGTAAAAGACCTGTATTCAGAAAACTACAGAACATTGAAGAAAGAAATTAAGGAAGACGGAAATAAATGGAAGCATGTATCATGCTCATGGATGGGAAGAATTAACATTAAAATGTCCATACTACCCAAAGCAATCTATAGATTAAATGCAATACCAATTAAAATACCAATGACATACCTCACAGAGATAGAAAAAAGACTTCAAAAATTTATATGGAGCCACAAGTGCCCACGGATTGCCACAGTAATCTTGAGAAAGAAGAAAAAAGTAGGAGGAATCACAATATCGGACATCAAACTACACTACAAGGGTACTGTCATCATTACAGTCTGGTACTGGCATAAGAATAGACATATAGATCAATGGAACAGAATAGAGAGCCCAGAAACTAACCCAGGACTCTATGGTCACCTAATATTTGACAAAGTGGGAAGAAACATAAAATGAAGTAAAAACAGTCTCCTCAACAAATGATGTTGGGAGAACTGGATAGGCACATGCAAAAATATAAAACTAAACCACTAACTTACACCATATACCAGAATAAACTGAAGATGGATAAAGGACTTAAACATAAGCAGTGCCACCATAAAAGTCCTGGAGAAAAATATAGGCAGTAAAATTTTAGATATCCTAAGGAGAAATATGTTTACTGATACTTCTCCAAGGGCAAAGGGAATCAAAGAACAAATAAACAAATGGGACTATATCAAATTGAAAATCTTCTGTTCAGCTAAAGAAAACACTAACAAAATTAAAAGAGAACCTACTGTATTGGAAAACATATTTGCCAGTGATACCTCAGACAAGGGTTTGATCTCCAAAATGTATAAAAACTTATGCAACTCAATCCCAGGGAGACAGACAGCCCAACTGAAAAATGGGCAAAGACATTTTTGTCTCCCTCAGACAACTCTCTGAGGGAGACATAAAAAGGGCCCAAAGGCATATGAAAGAATACTCAACATCACTAGTCATCAGAGAGATGCAAATTAAGACCACTATAAGATACAACCGGACACCTGTCAGAATGGCAGTCACCAACAAACAACAAACAAGTGTTGGCAAGGATGTGAGGAAAAGGGAACCCTGGTGCACTCTTGGTGAGAATGCAGGCTGGTGCACCCACTATGGAAAACAGTATGGAGTTTCCTTAAAAAACTAAAAATGGAACCGCCTTTTTGTTAGAGCCAGAAACAGGATGTGTTTGTGTAAGGAGGTCAGAGTGACCTGCTCTGTTGACAGAATGCCGCAATCAGATAAGAGATGTTGACTTGTAAAATTTCGAAATGCTGAATGTAGCCAATCGCTAACTGCCACTTCTGCTTCTGTGCAACGGCTCACTTGCTCGCCCCAATAAAAGGACTTAGCTGTCAGCACTAGGTGCGACTCTCATTTGGTAGACCTGGCGGGTATTGAGTCCTCAGATTCTCTGAGAGTTCGCCCCTGCGCAGGTTAAAACTTGGCCAATAGGGGAGCAGCTTAGACAAGAACCTAGTATAAAGGAACCATGGACATGGACAACAGGTGGGATTGAATTTGGAGGGAATGGGTGGGTGGGGAGGGGGACAGAGGGGAGCAAAAAGGGGATGGATGTAATACAACAACAATAAAATTTAAAATTAAATTAAATTAAATTAAATTAAAAAAAAAAAAACTTGGCCAATAAATAACATCTTTGAATCCCCGAAAGTCTCCAGCGTTTGGTGTCTCGCTCTCATCTGAATGTAACACTTTTGATCCAGCAATTCCACTACTTGGACTCTACCCAAAGAACCCCGAAACACCAATTCAGTAGAACCTAAATACCCCTATGTTCATAGCAGTGTTATTTACAATAGCTAAGTCCATGAAACAGCCTAAGTGCCTATCAGTGGATGAATGGTTCAAAAAACTTGGTACATTTACACAATGGAATACTACACAGCAGAAAGAAAGAAGGAACTCCTACCCTATGGAACAATATGGATGGAACTGGAATGTATTATGTTTAGTGAAATAAGCCAGTCAGTGAAAGTCAAATAGCATATGATCTCACCTTTTACAGGACAATAATGAACAAAATAAAGAAAAAAGCAAAACAGAACCAGATACATGTGTACAATGAATAGACCTTCAGTGGGCCTAGGGGAGTGGGGAGTGGGGAGGTGGAGGGAAAGAAGGGGAGCAGTTTAGTCTAGGAAGTAGCATGGAAGAACCATGGACATGGACGACAAGTGGGATTGATTTTGGGGGTTAGTGGGTAGGTGAGGAAGGGGACAGAAGGGAGGAATAAAGAATGGATGTAATACATTAACGATAAAATTAAATTGAAAAAAAAAGTCAAGACAGATACACTGTTTATCTTATGTAGAAAGAAAGCACAAAACACATGGTGAGACTACCTGACTTAGGTTGAAAAAGGGTGCAAAAACAAAGAAACTGAAACAGATCCTAGGAATGGGTTAACCAATGTTCTAAAGAAAATTTATGAAGATGAAGAGATAATGATATTAAGTGAATCATTTATAAAGCCTCAGTACATTGTAGAGAGAGGCGAGCCATAGGAAACACAGAAGTTTGAGACTTGAAAACACTTTTGAGAAGTTTGATTTTGAAGAATTGATGTTTTTAATAAGGACATGTTAGTAGGATGCACAGATAAATTTAACAGATAACTTTACAGAGTCTTGTTCTAAGAAAAGGCAATGAATTCTCCTACTGGAGGATTTACTTAAATAAAATATGCTTATTAAACACTTCCTAGAAATATGGTTTCCTTAGTAAAATGGCCATTTTGTTCAAGAAAGGGTAATACTGTATTCTCATGGGAAATGTTAAGAAACAAGCCTTGCCTAGTTAAAATGCCATATTATATTTTTGTTCATCTGAGAGGTAGAAAAAAGTTATTGTTTCTTCAGTTCCTGATATCAATTCTTATCAATGTAACAATAAGTTAAAATAAAATAATATAAAACCTGAATTTTTGCCTTAAAAAGATGTTTAGCATCTGTAAACTTACATTCTACTAACATAACAACTTTAGCAAAAAACAAAAACAAGTTCTTAATCTCACTAATTCCAAGTGTCCCAGGATTTTCTGATTCAACTGGTTTGGATATCAGCTCATTCCCAAGCAAATCACTGTGACCAGTAGAATATTCTATTTTTATTGACCGATCCTGGGTCATTTGCTCATTTCTGGACCTGATAAGGGTGATTAAGCCAAAAATTAGACTTGGGCTCTTTAACCAGAAAAGAGGATAGTTAGCAAATAGAAGTAATTTATGGCTGTGTCAATGGCACATCAGGATTTAACCATGACCTTAAACTCATTTGTACTCTCCTCTAATAGCCACCTTGCTTCAAGGGTAGCATGTAGGTTAAAACATCAAGTATCCTTCATTGAGAGCAACTTTCCTAGTAAACTATCAATATATGAAGGCAGCTGATATGTGGCTATACAAACAACATTGAGGTTGCTTGTATACAGACAACACTGATATAATCAGGGTGCTGTATTTGGCTACTAACTCTGATAATCATTCTCATTCTCTTTCTGGACCTTAGTTTACTCACATGTAAATTAAAGTGGTTATACTAGACTAAGCTTGCTAAGGATCTTTCAAACACTGATATACAACTTAACTTTATGTGCACAGTCGGCAAGCACCAGGGAGACTCTAAGACAAGCATTTGAACACAAACTGATCTTTGTGTCCAGAAGCTCAAAATAATATAAAATAATAATGGCTTAGTTTATACTATCAATATTATTCATATCCTTTAAGTGTAGTCCTTATGCTTTAAATTTTTTCTTTGGCCCTGGCTGGTGGCACAGTGGATAAGGTGCTGGCCTGCAAACACAAAGGTCACTGGTTCAATTCTCAGCCAGGGCAACATAGCCAGGTTGCAAGCCAGGTCCATAGCTGGAGGCAGGTAAAAGGCAACTGTACCTTGATGTTTATCTCCCTCTCTGCCTCTATCCCTTTCTCCTCCCTAAAAATAATAGATAAAATCTTTAAAAGACTAAAATAAAATATTTTTTCTTTGTGCATATAGCAATAGGTGTCCACTGAGTCACCCAAACATACTTTCAACCAATTTTAGGATGTATCTGTGGAACAGCTGATCAGACTTACACAGAAGATGTAACATGTTCTAAGCCAACTGGTCCATTTTTAACAAAGAAACTAAGAGAAAACTGATTTATTCATTAGAACACTTTGTATCAAGTAACTGAAAACCCATCTCAAAATAATTTATATAATAAAAAATATCGAATAACTTAAAATTCCACAGGTAAATAAAGCTTGACCTAATAGCTCAGGTAACAACCCGATCTCTACCTCTTTCTACTTCAATTCCTGCAGTAATGTCTTCATTTATCCTCATATTCCGCTTGGTAGATATTTGGCAGCTGAAACCTCTCATTTCATATTAGAAAAATAGCCACTGCAATTCCAGACATTTCAATATGCTATACTACATGGGGGGAAGACAGAATTTCTGTGAGCAGATTCCTGCACTAGTCCTATTCGTTGTCCATAATTGCCTTGAATTAAGTCAAATGTTTGTTCTTAAACTAATCACTTTGGCCAGGGGAAATGAGATTTGCTGATTCATTTAGACCAATTCATTTAGACCAATCAGTGCTTATATTTGGATTTAGTGGGTGGAATCAATCTAGTCCAAACCATATTAACTGAAAGTCAAGGAGTAATAAATTCCTCAAAGGGCAATTAGTGCAGAATTGCAGGAAGAAAGGAGTGTGGCTACAGCAAAGACAAATAAAAGATGTCTATTTTTAGATAATGAAAAGACAAGGAGATGAGGGTTGACTGTGGGAGAGGGGATGAGTGATAGCAGAGAACAATGGGGGAAATGAAATAATAGTAATGAAACAATAGTAATACAGCAATAATAAATTAAAAATAAACTATTACCAACTTTAAATTAAAAAAGAGAAAATAGTAGGTCTACAACATATCAGAGTACTATACCTTTTATTGATTTATATATTTAATTTTTAAATTTTATTTTATTGTTGTTGTATTACATTCATCCCAATTTTCCACCCCTACTCTCCCCTTCCCCAGCCTCCCCATTCCCCAACCCACAGTCAATCCAACATGTTGTCCATGTCCGTGGGTCATCCATGCGAGTTCCTTGACTAAACTGTTCCCTTTTTCAGTCTACTTCTTCCCCTGCCCCCTCCCCTCTGCACACTGAAAGTATGTTCCTTGTATTCATTTCTCAGGTTTTGTTTTGATTGTTTGTTTTGTTCATTAGTCTCCTGTACTAGGTGAGATCATATGGAATTTGTCTTTCACTGACTGGTTATTTCTCTAAGCATAATACTCTCCAGTTCCATTCACGTTGTTGCAAAAGGTAGGCGTATTTTCTTTCTTTCTGCTATGTAGTATTCCATTGTGTAAATGTACTAAATTTTTCGATCCATTCATCCACTAATGGATACTTAGGTTGTTTCCAGCACTTGGCTATTATAAATAGTGCTGCTACGAACATAGGGGTACACAGGTATTTATGAATTGGTATTTCAGGGTTCTTCAGGTATAATCATAGCAGTGGAATCACTGGGTCAAAAGGCAGTTCCATTTTTAGTGTTTTAAAGAAACTCCGTACTGTTTTCCATAGTGTCTGCACCAGCCTGCATTCCCACCAATAGTGCACCAGGGTTCCCTTTTCCCCACATGCTTGCCAGCACCTGTTGTTTGTTGATATGTTAATAATTGCCATCTGACAGGTGTGAGGTGGTATCTCATTGTGGAGTTAATTTGCATGTCTCTGATGGATAGTGATGTTGAGCATTCTTTCATATGCCTTTGGCCCTTTGTTTGTCTTTCTCAGGGAAAGGTCTGTTCAGGTTCTTTGCCATTTTTTAATTAGGCTGTCTGTCTGCCTGGTGTTGAAGCACATAAGCTGCTTATATATTTAGGATATCAAAACCTTGTCTGAGGAATCATTGGCTAATATGTTTTCCCATACGATTGGTTCCCTTTTAATTTTGCTGATTTTTCCTGTAGTTGAACAAAAACTTTGCAGTTTGATATATTCCAATTTGTTTATCTGTTCCTTTATTCTCTTTGCCTTTGTAGAAATATCAATAAAAATATTTCTGCATAGGATATCTGAAATTTCACTTCCTATGTTTCTGTCTTAGACACTAATGGTGTCATGGCTTATGTTTAAGCCCTTTATCCATTGAGTTTATTCTGGTATATGGTGTAGGTTGGTGGTTTAGTTTTACTTTTTGCATATCCCTGTCCAGTCCTCCCAACAACACTTGTTGAAGAGGCAATTTGCACTCCATTTTATGTTCCTTCCCCCTTTGTTGAATATTAATTGACCATAGAGTCCTAGGATTACTTCTGGGCTCTTTTCTGTTCCATTAATCTATATGTATACTCTTATGCCATTATCAGATTGTTTTGATTACAGTAGCCTTGTAGTATAGTTTGATATCTGGTATTGTGATTCCTCCTACCTTGTTCTCTTTTCTCAAGATTGCTTTGGCTATTCATGGTTGTTTTGGCTCCATATAAATTTTTGAATTATTTTTTCTATTTCTGTGAAGTCTGTCATTGGTATTTTAATTGGGATTGCATTTAATCTATAGATTGCTTTGGGTAGTATGGTCATTTTAATGATGTTAAAACTTCCCATCCATAACATGGTATATGCTTCCATTTATTTGTATCTTCCTTAATTTCTTTCTTCAATGTTCTGTCATTTTCTGAGTACAGGTCTTTGATCTCCTTGGTTATGCTGATTCCTAAGTACTTAATTTTTCTTGTTGCTATGGCAAATGGGATTTGTTTTCTAGCTTCTATCTCTGATGTTTCATTATTGGTATACAAAAATACCTTTGAATGCTGAATATTGACTTTATATCAAGCTATTTTGCTAAATTTGCTTATTAGGTTGAGTAGGTTTTTGGTGGAGTCTGTCGGGTTTTGTATGTACACTATCATGTCATCTGCAAATAATGACAGTTTGACTTCTTCCCTGCCATTGGTACCTTTGATTCCTTTTCCTTGTCTGATGGCAAGGACTAGAACTTAAAAAATGATGTTAAACAGAAGTGGAGAAAGTGGACAGCCTTGTCTTGTTCCTGATCTTAAGGGGAAAGCTTTTATTTTTTGCCTATTGGGTATGATGTTGGGTTCAGGTTTCTCATATTTGGCCTTTATTATGTTGAGATATGCTCCCTCTATTCCCATTTTTCTGAGAGTTCTTATCGTAAGTGATTTCTGTATTTTATCAAATGTATTTGAGCATCTATTGATATGATCGTATGGTCTTTGTCTTTCAATTTGTTTATATGGTGTATTACATTTATTGATTTGGCAATGTTGTACCATCCTTGAATCCCTGGAATGAATCCCAGTTGATCATGATGTGTGATCCTTTTAATGTACTGCTGGATCCTGTTGGTCAATATTTTTTGAGAATTATAGCATCTATGTTCATCAGCAGTATTGGCTTGTAGTTTCCTTTTTTTCTTGTGTCTTGTGGGATTAGAATAATATTTGGCCTCATGGAAAGAATTTGGGAGTCTTCCCTCTCCTTGGATTTTTTGAAATATGTTGAAAAGGATAGGAGTTAGTTCTTCTCTAAATGTTTGCTAAAATTCACCTGTGTAACCATTTGGTATGGGGCTCTTGTATGTTGGGAGTTTTTTGAGTACTGCTTCAATTTCACTAGTTGAATTTCACTAGTAGGCCTATCAGGCTTTCTGCTTCTCCTGGATTTAGTTTTAGTAGATTATAGGTTTCCAGAAAATTATCTGTTTTGCCCAGGTTGTCAAATTCCCTGTCATATAGTTGTCAATAGTAATTTCTTACAATCTTTTGTATTTCTGAGGTATCAGTTGTGATTTCTCCCCTGTCATTTCTGATTTTGTTTATTTGGGTCCTCTTTTTTCCTTGATGAGTCTGATTAAAGGCTTGTCAATTTCATTTAGTTTTTTTCAAAGAACAAACTCCTGGATTTATTGATTCTTTGAATTGTAGTTTTAGTCTCTAAGTCATTTAATTCTGCTCTAATCTTGATGATTTCCTTCCTTCTACATGCTCTGGACTTTTTTTTTTTGTTGTTATTGCTCTTCCAGTTCTTGCAGCTTTTTGGTTAGGTTGTCTGTACAAGCTTTTAATGACATTTTAAGTAGGCCTGTACTGTTATGAATTTCCCTTTGAGGACTGCCTTTGCTATGTCCTATAGGTTTTGGGCTGTCATGTATTCATTTTTCTTTGTTTCCAGAAACTTTCTGATTTCTTCTTTGATCTCATTGTTTACCCATTTGTTACTTAATAGCATGTCATTCCATCTCCATGAATTATAATATATTTTTTGAGGTTGGTTTCTAGTTTCAAGCCATTGTGATATGAGAAGATGCTTGGTGTGATTTCAATTTTCATGTACTTGTGGAGTCTTGTCTTGTGACCTACCGTGTGGTCTATCTTTGGGAATGTTCGATGTGCATTTGAGAAGAATGTATATTTTGCTTCTTTGGGGTGAAAGGTTCTTTATATATCAGTTAAGTTCATTTCATCTGGAGTGTTGTTCAATGTCACAATATTCTACCTGTTTTTATGCTTGAAAGATCTGTCCACTGATGATAATGACGTATTAAAATCCCCTACTATTAGTGTGTTGCTATGGATATCCTTCTTGAAGTTCTCCAGGATTTCACTTATATATTTGGGTTCTCCTATTTTGGGTGCATGTATGTTTAACAGAGTTATATCTCTTCATGGATTCTTCACTTAAGTATTACGAAATGTCCTTCTTTGTCTCTTTTTATGGCCTTCATTTTAAAATCTATTTTGCCTGAAATAATAATTCCATGGCTGGTAGCATGGTGGATAATGCACCAACCTGTGAACCCAAAGGTCTCTGGTTTGATTCCCAGCCAGGGCACATATAACCGGACTGCAAGCCAGGTCTCCAGTCAGGTCTGTGGCTGGAGGCAGGTGAAAGTCAACCATACATTGATGTATCTCTCCCTCTCTGCCTCTCTCCTTTCCCCTCTCTCTCTAAAAAAAGTGAAATAATTATTGCTACCTGTCTTTTTTTTTTTATCTCAAGTGTATTTTTCCTTCCCTTCACTTTAAGTTTGTGTTGATTTTTGTTCTGAGCTGGGTTTCTTATAGACAGCATATATATGGGTCATGTTTTCTTATCCATTCAGCTACCCTATATCTTTTGATTGGTGCATTTAATCCATTTACATTTAAGGTTATTATTGAAAGACACTTATTCATTGACATTTCCCCCCTTTGTCTCTGTGTTTCTCTGTCTCTCACTGTTTCTTCTTCTTTTTAAAAAATTTCATTTATTATTTTTAGAGAGAGGGGAATGGGAGAGCCAGAGAAGGAGAGAAATATCAATGTATGGTTGCCTTTCACTTTTCTCCAGCTAGGGACCTGGCCGGAGACCTAGCTTGCAACCTGGTGATGTGCCCTGGCTAGTGAATCAAACCAGTGACCTTTGGATTTGCGGGCCAGCACCCTATCCACTGCACTACCAGCCAAGGTTTGTTTCTTCACAAACCCTTAAGGCATTGGCCTGTGTACCCAAAGGTTGCTGGTTTGATTCCCTGCCAGGGCACATGACCAGGTTGCAAGCCAGACCCCCAACCAGGTCCATAGCTGCAGGCAGATGAAAGACAACTGTACATTGATATCTCTCTCCATCTCTGCCTCTCTCCTTTCCCCTCTCTCTAAAATAATAAATAAAATCTTAAAAAATTAATTTAAAAAATGCATGCCCTTTATCATCCCTTGCAATGCTGGTTTGGTAGAGATGTATTTTTTAGCCTTCTTTTTTTCTGGGAAACTCCTTATTTCACCTTTCATTTTGAATAAGAGCCTTTTTGGGTAGAGTATTTGGTTGAAGGACTTTGGTTTTCAGTTATTGGAATATTTTTGCCATTCCCTCTGGCTTGTATTATTTCTGTTGAGAAATCATTTGATAACCTTATAGGAGCCCCCTTATATGTTACTAGCTTTTTCTCTCTTGATGCTTTTAGGATTCTCTCCTTGTCTTTGAAATTTGCCATTTTAATTATGATGTATCTTCAAGTGGGCCTCCTTGGTTTCATCTTCGTTGGGATCTTCTGTACTTCCTGAACTTAAGTAACATTTTCACCCATCAAGTTAGGGAAGTTTTCCATAATTACTTTTTTAAAAATTTTATTGTTGTTGTATTACATCCATCCCCTTTTTGCTCCCCTCTGTCCCCCTCCCCACCCACCCATTCCCCCCAAAGTCAATCCCACCTGTTGTCCATGTCCATGGTTCCTTTATACTAGGTTCTTGTCTAAACTGCTCCCCTTATTTGCCTCTGCCTCCCCACTCCATAATTACTTTTTTTAAACAGGTTTTCCATCCCTTTTTTCTCTTCTCCTTTTGGTATCCCTATGATATGGATATTATTGCATTTCATGTTGTCCTGAAGCTCTTTGAAAATCTCTTCGCTCTTTTTCAGTCCTTTTTCATTCAGTTGCACTGCCCTATAGTATATTTCTATGTTGTTGTCCAGCTCGCTTATTCAGTCCTCTCCTCCCTCTGTCCTGCTATTGACTTCTTTTACTGTATTCTTCAATTAGGAAATTGTATTCTTCATTTCCTCCTGGCTTTTATTTATAGTTTTTGTGTCTTTTTTAATGCTGGTGTAGTTCTCAGTAAGTTCCTTGTAGCTTCCCTGGAGTTCTGAGTAGTCCCCCTGGAGTTGTTTGTAGCTTTCTTTGAGCTCACTGAGCTCATTGAGCTTCTCTATCATCATTGTTTTGAATTCCATAGCTAGTAGTTTTCTCATGTGTATTTCATTTAGCAATCTTTCTGGGAATTTCTCCTTTCCCTTCAGTAATGAACTGTTTATTTTTCTCCCCATTTGTAGGTTTCTATTCTTGTTTGCTTTAGCTTTATAGATTTGCTTTTTTAAGCTTATGTTTTTGTGGTATGACCTTCTGTAGAGGTGCACTATCTTTACATCCTGGATTCACCTCTGGTGATGTCAGATCATTCCATAGTCTCGACCTAGTAAGGCTGTTGGAGCCAAACAAAGATCCACTGTTTTTGTCTGTGCCCTTTAGTTTTTAATCCAATTGATCTGTGCTCAGCTATCAGATGTAGGTATCATTGGGCAGAACTGATTTGCTCTGTTGTAAACCAATCAATCTGTGATCAGTTGTCACCTTAGGTGCCACTGTGCAGGGCCAGTTAATTCAGTTGTAACCAATCAGATTGTGGTCAGCTGCCATGCTCAGATGCCATTTGGCAGGATAGCCAGATTCAGTTGTAAATCAATGAATCTGTGATCAGCCACCAGGCTCAAATGCTGCAGGGCAAGACAGATTAGTATGGTTGTAATCCAGTGAATCTGTGATCAGACAGCAGCCTCAGATATAGTTTGGCAAGACAGATTCCGTTGTAAATCAATGAATCTGTGATCAGTCACTAGGTTCAGGTACTAATGGGCAGGATAGGTTGATTCAGTTGTGAATCAATGAATCTGCAGTCAGCCACCAGGCTCAGATGCTATTGGGTGGGACAGACAGATTTAGTTGTAATTCACTGAATCTGTGATCAGCTTCCAGGCCCAGATGCCACTGAGCATGACAGATTGACCCAGTTGTAAATCAATGCATCTGTGATCAGGCACCAGGCTCAGGTGCAGCTCGGTGGGACAGACAGATTCAGTTGTAAATCAACCAGTCTGAGATCAGCTTCCAGGCTCAGGTGCCACTGGGCAAGACAAACCAATTAATCCATGCTCATCCACCAGGCTTCTATGCCACTGTGTGTGACTGACTGAACCAGCTGTAAATCAATAAGTTTGTAATCAGCCACCAGTGCCAGGCACTGGCGGGTGAGAAAGACTGATTCAGCTGCAAATGACTGTATCCTTGCTCAGCTGCCAGGCTCAGACTCTGCAGGATGGGAGAGATTGATTCAGTTGTAAATCAATGAATTGTGATCAGGTGCCAGGCTCAGGCATCACTGGGTGTGGCATATTGCTTCAACTGGGCAGGGCTATGAGGACCCCTCAGATGGAAGACACCTAGCACAGCATAATCCACCTGGGGTGTGGGCGATGAGTATTCACTGGGACCCCCACAGCTACTCCCTCACTTCTTTCCTCCAAACCAGTGCCTCAAAGTCTCCCCAAGTGTCTCCATTCCACTCTGTCCTCCGTCCGCTGGAGCTCAGGGTAAGTGGGTGCCGATGTATTTTCTTTTGTGCTCACCTTTGTAATTCTCTGTCTCCGGTGCTCTCAGGCTAGCAAATCCCACAGCTTTCTGCCCTTCCTAGCTATATGCTATTTTACTCTGCTGTTTCGCTGTAGGTTAGGAAACCCAGCTAGGGGACCAGAACCCACCCTTCTCAGGTGGGACATCCAGCTCCATCTCTTTGCCTGCTGCCACCGGTGGGAGCCCAGCCAGTCCTTAATGTCTCTGCAATTTCTACCAGTCACATTGTGATGATCATCCTCTTCTGTCTGTGGTTATAAGGCTTCTTTCCAGCTGGTGTTCCGTTGGTTATTTCATATGATTTTTTCCCAGTTAAGTTGTAATTCCAGATGGGACCTGGGAGGAGATTGCCATCTTTTTTTAAATTTAATTTTATTGTTTTATTACATCCATCCCCTTTTTCCTTCTCTCTGTCCCCTTTCCCACCCACCCACTCCCCTCAATGTCAATTCCACTTGTTGTCCATGTCCATGGTTCTTCCATGCTAGTTCTTTGGCTAAACCGTTCCCCTTCTTTGACTCCTCCTCCCTACACCTTTTATTTAAATGTAAGAAATGTCTTGTTTTTCTACAAAGGTGAGTATATTATGTAATCAGCTAATTAATAAACAATAACCAGAATTTAAATGGGTCTGAACAGGCAAAAATTTTTTCCCACTCTGTATTGAATTAAATTATGCTATTGAGACTCTTCCTTTCTTGTTCCACAATGACTCCTGGAAAGAGTGTATAGCTTTTCAGGTACTTTCAGTTGTATAGATAGCTTCATTTAGAACATTTATAGTTTTGGGGTGAGATTATATGGTATTTGTATTTCACAGTGTGTCTTATTTCACTAAGCATAATACTCTTCAGTTCCATCCATGTCGTAAAAGGTAGGAGTTTCTTCTTTTCTTCTGTTGTGTAGTATTCTATTGTGTAATTGCACCAAAGAAATACAGGAGACTAATGAGCAAAGCAAGCAAATAAGCAAGACTGAACCAGATACATGGAAACAAGGAATAAACTTTCAGTGTGAAGAGGGGAGGAGGAGAAAGAGGCAAAGAAGTAGAACAGTTTAGTCAAGGAACTAGTATAAATGGCCCATGGACTTTGACATGTGGGATTAACTCTGGGAGGGTGGATGGGGAGGGTGGGGCAGGGGAGAGCAGTGGGGGGAAATGGGATAAATGTAATACAACAATAATAAAATTAAATTAAAGTACAAAAAATGTATAGTTTTTTATTTAATAAAAAAATCTGGCCAATGTAAATTAAAACTTTAGTTTCCTATGTTCTCCCTTTCCCTAGCTCGAGGATCTATAATTAGGTTGGGAAGTTATCTCTCTCTATTCCTAACAGCTCTTTCACCCCCTATTTTTTCATCTCCCTATTGATTGGGGCTAAAAAAAGAGAAGCAAGTCCCTTTTTCAATTAATTAATTAATTTATTTTTACTTAATTGGTACTTGTGACAGTTTGAAAGTTCCCTCTTGGTCCTTTAACAAAGCATGTTTTGGAAATACTCTGAATCTACTTTAATAGATAGCAGAACACTGCAGTTTCCTCATGCAGGTAATATATCTCCCCAATCTCCAGGATTAATGCACATTTTGAAAGTTACAAATTTGCAAATGGGAGCAATAATTTGTTAAATCAAAGTGAAGTACTTCTAGGAACATGGAAAGGCCCAAAGGTTTTTATACACAATGCAGAATAATTATAATGGCAAGAAAGAAATTTTATCATTTAATCATCATGTTATACCACTGTTTTACAAGTTGTATACCTTAAGCCTCTTCTTTTTGACCCTTACTCTGTCCTCTTTCATATTTCTCATCCTTTACACACCTGCTCATCTCTTTGTAGATACAGTTCTACTAATAACACTCTTTATCCTTCACCTCTTCCAATATCAACTTCACCCTAACCCCCCCTAGGTTATTTTTAATCAAGTTGTGGATTGTTAACACAGAGGTGTTCTTAAGTTCTATGTCCAGTTCTTCCCAATCTCAGGGCTCCAGTGCTAAATTCCAGTTAAGGACTCAGCATCAAAACCCAAATCCATAGAGTAAGGATTCACATAAGGGGTACGTTCCTTAAGATTTTTTTTAATAGAGTAATCACTTCTTAACTTTTTTATTTAGTTATTTTTATAGAGAGTGGAAGGAGGGAGAAAGAGACAGAAACATCAATGTGTGGTTGCCTCTTACGCATCCCCAACTAGGGACCTGGCCCAAAACCCAGACCTGTGTCCTAACTGGGACTCAAACTGGAGGCCATTTGGTTCACAGGCTGGCGCTCAACCACTGAGCCACATCAGCCAGGGATCTTTAAGATTTTTAATGTATAAGGTAATAGAACATAAAGGAAAAAATTTAGAAAGGCTAAGGCAACACTGACTCCAGCCAATCATTGTTTTTGCTGCTTACCAATGAACCTAGATCAGAATAGTGTTAAGAGAAAGTCTTTAAAAACATTTAAAAATGCATTTTTTACTTGGACTCTTGTTCATATTTATTTGACAAGCCTTTGAAATGTGTCCCCTCCTTCTTCCATGCTCATATACTATTACTACATATATCTGCCTTCTGTACTTTGAGTACTTTTCTGAAAGACATTTCAATATTTGTCTTTGGCTGTTTGTTCATAAGAATATTATAGTGAGTTTCTTCATTCCATTCTTCTATCAGTGATTCTGTGTCACTCTTCCTACTATAGGCTTATTTTAAAAACAGAAGAAATACTTCATTAAACCTGATAGGCACCGTGAGTCATTTAAGATAGTTATGAAACCCAATTCATAATAATATGTCTTATTCCCATGTCCCTGCAGTTATTTATGGCCTAGGGAGGCAGAGTACTCTGTGTTCCAGAAGTGAAGCAGAAGAAAGAAAGAAAGAAAGAAAGAAAGAAAGAAAGAAAGAAAGAAAGAAAGAAAGAAAGAAAGAAAAGAAAAAGAAAGAAAATCTTTAGTTGTTCTAAATCAATTTAACTTTAAATTAGCCAGCATATAATATAGAAAATATTTATAACACCTAAACACATATACATGTAAAACTCTTCACAAAACTCTAAAATTTGCCTCCACGTTTATTTTATAAATTGCCTAGCTGTCTTCTTTTTCTAAGGGCAAAACTCTCCTCCAGATAAGACATTTTAATTGGGGAAAAAAAAAAAAAAAAGACTTGTATCCTACACTAACTAACATGCACATGCACATGGTAGTGCATTCACACACAATTAGCAACTGTTTAGATTATAGCTTTAGAAGATCAACTGTCTCCTTGGTCCTAGTTGTCCCTTAAGTCCTCTGTTTTTAGCTATTCCTGATTCTTTCTCTCACTCTTCCCACTCCATCTTACCCATGGAAATAGATAACTTCTATAATTGACTTGGTTTTAACTTCCAAGAAGTTCAAAACACAGCTTTATAATTTGTTTTTTATTCTTTTTATTTCAAGACTGAGTTTTCTGGGCTGTGTTATGATTTTGACTGGATGGCTTCTTATTCAGAGACAGCTCCAATTGTTGCAACCTCAGTGCCTTCCACTTCTATCTGACCTTACCCTGTAATCCAATTGCTGCACTATGCTTTCTCCATGGAAGCGAGAGGTTCCTCTGTTAAATTTGGGTAGTCTCATGTAATATCTTTCATGAGAAATGTCCTGGCCTAATGGATGTGCTCAATCTCCCTTTCTCTCTCTCTTTCTCTCTCCCTCCTTTAATTATATTCTCATTTTCTTTAACTAAGTTTTCTGATATCAGAAGGCTCTGTCCTTATTTCTTACGTACTTGCGACCTTTCATAGCAACTATAAATTCCAGTGCAAGGCCCAGTCTATTTGCTGGACTAGTCAGGAGACTAAATTCTCTTCCTTTCTGTATATTCCAACTTTGGCAGCCACTTTCTACCAATAATGTATGCTACTCCCAAACAACTATAGTTTTGTTTTTTTTTTTTTAATCCTCTACAACTGCTATCAAATATCCAGATATTTGTAAGACCCATCCATATTCAGACCCTGAAACTCGAGATAGAATATCTTAGCTGGTACTTGTGTAATTTCCCCTTCAAAGACATGGATCTTGCATTGTACAATCACATGAATTTGTTCATTCACTCAACAGATAGATAGCTCTTGCTATTCTTCTGGGTGCTAGTAAGAGAGCAGTTTCCTGCCATCATAGAGCTCTCATTTAGTGGTGGAGACACATAATAAACACTTGAGCAGATTAATGTGATCACTTGCATTAGAGCTAAGCACTTTGATGAAAATAAAAGGTAATAACATACACGAGGCTGGACAGAAGTAGAGGGCTACCTTACAGTAAATTGTTAGGAGTGTCTCCTTGATCATGTGAAAATTGAGTCAAGATCTGAAAGATGAGAAGGAACTAGCCATGTGAAAGTCTAGAGGAAGACTTTTCAGGCAGAGAGAACAGCCCCAGCATGGACTAAGTTTGAGATGGTTGAGAAACAGAAAGGTCAGTGTGGTTGGAGCCATATGAGTGAAGGGGAGAGCAGTAAACAATGAGATCACAGGGATGGACAGGGGTAGCATTTGATAAGAAAAGTTTTGGATAAGCTTCATTATCATACACATAGTTCAAGGGTTTACACAGATTCCCAAATAGGCTCTCTCAACCCTTTATTCACATATAGGGTAACCAACCATACTGATTTTCCTGTGGCTGTCCTAGATTTAGCAGTGAAGTGCATTTTTTCAGGTAAGCCTTTAGTCATAAGCAAGCCAAGATGGCTAGTAATTGTATTATATCTCAGATCTCTTGTCTCCAACATACAGAAATACTGTCTCAAAGCCTGGGCTGTATCTCTCCCAAGGTTATATGACAAAAGCACAAACTGTACTCTGCCACTCCAATTTTCTTCTTTTATATCAGACCTCAGTTAACCTCTTTGTCTTTCCAAGGAGAGGCAAAGTTATCTGCTCAGGAAGGGTGGAGGTGAGAGAGAAATGAGGTTGAGATTTCAGGAGATATCAGCTCTGAAACAGACTTTCTTATGGGAACACTTGAAAGTCAATGAAAACAATGAAAGGTTTGCAAATTGGCAGCAAAGGCCCATTTGATACCAAACAGCATGACTTGGAAATGGACCAGCTCTACAAGGTTCTGTGATTCTTTCTATCTGTAGGCAAATCAAGAGATACATCATCATTTCTTCCTATTAAATGCTTGGAGGGTCTCCAGGGGAAGGTGCTATCTGCATTGAAATTAGTCCCAAGAGGACAACTACTTTTAAATCAAGGGCAAGAGAGAAATTCATTGGGAAATCATGGGGTTACCTATGAGATAAAGTCCCCGCTTATTGTGGTGTCATCTCCAGGAGTCCATGGAATTTTAGCAATTGATGATATATGCATGGAGCCCTATAGTCACCATTTATGTCAGAGTAGGACCAATCAGTACCAAGCTTCTGATATTTGCATCCTAAATATAACCATTTGGAAGATAATTAAGCAGGAGACAGAAGTTGAACTACATATTGACTGCAAAAATAGACACCTGCTCCCTGTTTAATTGCACTTTATGAATTTCATTTAATTTAAGATGTTCCTGTTTTCACTGCTATATTTTTTAAATGGAAGCTCATTATCTGAGGCATCATTAACTTTCAGCACCATTGACATAAATTTGACAAACCCTCCATACACACAGAAACTATTCAGCAGGTAAAGAACTAACCCATAAACAGGACATTCAGGAGGTGACCACAGTGAGATACATAGCTAGAGGAAGCCAGAGGCACTGATGTGAGGTATTTGTCAGGAAGGCAAGCAATGAGGGAGAGGAAACAAAATAATTTCTGATTAGTGAGGGGCTTTGTTTTAGTTAACCATTATAGAAACATAAATATGTGTTTTTTTTGTTTATATATATATATATATATATATATATATATATATATATATATAATTTTATTGTTGTTGTATTACATCCATCCCCTTTTTGCTCCCCTCTGTCCCTCTCCCCACCCACACATTCCCCCCAAAGTCAATCCCACCTGTTGTCCATGCCCATGGTTCCTTAATACTAGGTTCTTGTCTAAGCTGTTCCCCTTTCTTGCTTCTGGCTCCCCCTCCCCCAACCCCTTTCCCCTGACCACTGAAGGCCTATTCCTTGTATTCATATATTTGGTTCTGTTCTGGTTGTTGTTGGTTTTGCTCACTACTGGCCCGTAATGGGTGAGATCATATGATATTTGTCCTTCACTGGCTGGCTTATTTTACTAAGCATAATACTCTCCAGTTCCATCCATGTTGTTGCAAAGGGTACAAGTTCCTTCTTTCTTTCTGCTATATAGAATTCCATTGTGTAAATATACCAAAGTTTTTTGATCCAATCATCCACTGATGGGCACTTAGGCTGTTTCCAGCACTTGACTATTGTAAATAGTGCCGCTATAAACATAGGTGTACATAGGTTCTTATGAATTGGTGTCTCAGGATTCTTTGGGTATAGTCCAAGTAGTGGAATTGCTGGATAAAAAGGCAGTTCCATTTTTAGATTTTTAAGGAAACCCCATACTGTTTTCCATAGTGGCTGCACCAGCCTACATTCCCACCAACAGTGTATGAGGGTTCCCTTTGCCCCGCATCCTCGCCAACACTTGTTTGTTGATTTGCTGAGGATTGCCATTCTGACAGGTGTGAGGTGGTATCTTATTGTGGTTTTAATTTCCATCTATCTGATGACTAGTGACGTTGAGCAGTTGAGCATTCTTTCATATGCCTCTGGGCCCTTTGTATATCTTCCTCAGTGAGTTGTCTGTTCAGGTCCTTTGCCCATTTTTTAATTGGGCTGTCTGTCTCCCTGGTGTTGAGTCGAATTAGTTCTTTATATATTTTGCAGATCAGACCCTTGTCTGAGGTATCATTAGCAATTATGTTTTCCCATACAGTTGGTTCCCTTTGAATATTTTCTTTATTTGCTGATATTTTCTTTAGCTGAACAGAAACTTTTCAATTTGATATAGTTCCATTTGTTGATTCGTTCTTTTATTTCCTTTGCCCTAGGTGAAGTATCAGTAAACATATTTTCACGTAGGATATCCAAAAGTTTACTGCCTATATTTTTCTCCAGGACCTTTATGGTGGCACTGCTTATGTTTTAATCCTTTATCCATCTTGAGTTTATTTTGGTGTATGGTGTAAGTTGGTGGTCTAGTTTTATCTTTTTGCATGTTGCTGTCCAGTTCTCCCCACACCATTTGTTGAAGAGACTGTTTTTACTCCATTTGATGTTCCTTCCCCCTTTGTCAAATATGAGTTGACCATAGAGTCCTGGGGTTAATTTCTGGGCTCTTTATTCTGTTCCATTGATCTATATGTCTATTCTTATGCCAGTACCAGGCTGTTTTGATGACAGTAGCCTTATAGTATTGTTTGAAGTCCTGTATTGTGATTCCTCTTACCTTGTTCTTCTTTCTTAAGATTGTGGTGGATATTCGTGGGCGTTTTTGGTTCCATATAAATTTTTGAAGTACTTTTTCTATTTCTGTGAAGTCTGTCATTGGTATTTTAATTGGGATTGCATTGAATATGTAGATTGCTTTGGGTAGTATGGACATTTTAATGAGGTTAATTCTTCCCATCCATGAACATGGTATATGCTTTCATTTATTTGTAACTTCCTTGATTTCTTTCTTCATTGTTCTGTAGTTTTCTGAGTACAGGTCTTTTACCTCCTTAGTTAAGTTGATTCCTAGGTACTTTATTTTCCTAGTTGTTATGGTTAATGGGATTTGTTATTTTGCTTCTATTTCTGTTCTTTCATTATTGGTATACAAAAATGCTTTTGATTTCTGGATATTGACTTTATACCCAGCTATTTTGCTAAATTTGCTTATTAGGTTGAGTAAATTTTTGGTAGAGCCCATCGGGTTTTGTATGTACACTATCATATCATCTGAAAATAATGACAGTTTGACTTCCTCGTTTCCAATTTGGATTCATTTGATTCCTTTTTCTTCCCTGATGGCTATAGCAAGAACTTCCAAGACAATGTTGAAAAGAAGTGGAGAAAGTGGACAGCCTTGTCTCGTTCCTGATCTTAGGGGGAAAGCTTTCAGTTTTTGACCATTAAGTATGATGTCAGCTTCAGGTTTTTCATAGATGGCCTTTATGATGTTGAGGTATGCTCCCTCTATACCCATTTTGCTGAGAGTTTTTATCATAAATGGTTGCTGCACTTCATCAAATGCTTTTTCAGCATCTATTGATATGATCGTATGGTTTTTATCTTTCAATTTGTTGGTGTGGTGTATTAGATTTATTGATTTACGAATGTTGTACCATCCTTGCATCCCTGGGATGAAGCCCACTTGATCATTGTGTATGATCTTTGTAATTTACTGCTGAATCCAATTGGCCAATATTATGTTGAGAATTTTAGCATCATTGTTCATCAGAGATATTGGCCTGTAGCTTTCTTTCTTAGTTGTATCTTGCCCTGGTTTTGGGATTAGAATAATAGTCTTCCCTCATCCTGAATTTTTGGGTATAGTTTGAGGAGGATAGGAGTTATTTGTTCTATTAAATGTTTGGTAAAACTCACCTGTGTAGCCATCTGGTCCAGGGATTTTGTGCTTTGGGAGATTTTGGATTACTTCTTTAATTTCACCAGTTGGTTTTGGCCTATTCAGGCTTTCTGCTTCTTCTGGGTTCAGTTTTGGTAGATTATACCTTCCCAGAAATGTGTCCATTTCATCCAGGTTGTCATATTTTTTGTCATATAGTTGTTTGTAGTAATTTCTTACAATGTTTTGTATTTCTGAGGGATCAGTTGTGATTTCCCCTCTTTCAGTTCTGATTCTGTTTACTTGGGTCCTCTCTCTCTTTTTCTTGATGAGTCTGGATAAGGGCTTGGCAATTTTGTTTACTTTTTCAGAGAACCAGCTCCTGGACCTGTTGATCCTTTGAATTGTAGTTTGAATCTCTGAGTTATTTAGTTCTGCTCTGATCTTAATGATTTCCTTCCTTCTACTTGCTCTGGGCTTTGTTTGTTGTTGCTCCTCTAGTTCTTGTAGCTTTGTGGTTAGGTCGTTTTTATAAATTTCTTGTAATCTTTTTTGGAAGGCCTGTATTGCTATAATTTTCCCCCTGAGAACTGCCTTTGCTGTATCCCATAGGTTTTGGGCTGATGTGTGTTCATTGTCATTTGTTTCCAGGAACTTTTTGATTTCATCTTTCATCTCATTGTTAACCCCTTCATTGCTTAAAAGCACGTTTTTCAGTCTTCATGAGTTAGAGAATTTTTGTTTTTTTCCCTTGAGATTGATTTCTAGTTTCAAGCCATTGTGATCTGAGAAGATACTTTGTATGATTTCAATTTTCCTGTATTTGTTGAGGCTCTCTTGTGACATACCATGTTGTCTACCTTAAAGAATGATTCATGTTCATTTGAAAAGAATGTGTATTTTGCTTCTTTGGGGTAAAAGACTCTGCATACATCAGTTAGGTCCATTTCCTCTAGAGTGTTGTTCAATGCCACAACATCTCTGGGGATTTTTTGTTTGGAAGATCTGTCCATTGTTGATAGTGGGGTATTAAAATCCCCTACTATTAGTGTGTTGCTGTCTGTGTCTTTCTTAAAGTCTTCCAAGATTTTCCTTGTATATTTCAGAGCTCCTATGTTGGGTGCGTATATGTTTATCAGAGTTATTTCTCCTTGATGGATTGTTCCCTTAAGTATTATGAAATGTCCATCTTTGTCCCTTTTTATGGCCTTCATTGTAAAATCTATTTTGTCCAAAATCAGTATTGCTACTCCAGGTTTTTATTTTTATTTTTAGATTTTATTTATTATTTACAGATAGAGAGGAAGGGAGAGAAGCAGAGAGGGAGAGAGACATCAATGTATGGTTGCCTTTCACCTGCCTCCAGCTATGGACCTGGCTGGAGACCTGGCTTGCAACCTGGTTATGTGCCCTGACTGGGAATCGAACCAGTGACCTTTGGTTTCACAGGCCGGTACCTTATCCACAGTGCTGCCAGCCAGGGCTCCAGCTTTTTTTGTGTGTGTCTATTTGCTTGATATATATTTTTCCATCCCTTCACTCTCAGTCTGTGTTAATCTTTTGTTCTGAGGTGGGTCTCTTGAAGACAGCATATATGTGGGTCATGTTGTCTTATCCATTTGGCTACCCTATGTCTTTTGATTGGTGCATTTAATCCATTTACATTTAAGTTTATTATTGATTGATATTTATTCATTACCATTTTCTCCCTTTGTGTCTGTATTCCTCTTTGGCTTTCTCTGTTTCTTCATTTTATTTGTTTACTTATTTTTATAGCAGACCCTTTAGCATTTCTTGCAATGATGGTTTGGTAGAGATGTATTTTTTTAGTCATTTTTTTGTCTGGGAAGCTCCTTATTTCTCCATCTATCTTGAATGAGAGCCTTGCTGGGTAGAGTGTTCTTGGTTGCAAGCCTTTGTTTACCATGAGTTGAAATACTTTTTGCCATTCCCTTCTGCTTGAATTGTTTCTGTTGAATAATCATTTGATAGCCTTATTGGAACCCCTTTGTATGTTATTTGTCTTTTCTCTCATGATGCTTTTAGGATTCTCTCTTTGTCTTTGAAATTAGCCATTTTATTAATAATGTGCCTTGGTGTTGGTCTTTTTGGGTTGATCCTTATTGGGATCCTCTGTGCTTCCTGAACTGGATTCATGTTTTCACTCATCATGTTAGGGAAATTTTCTATCATGACTTTTTTGAACAGGTTTTCCATTCCTTGTTTCTCTTCTCCTTCTGGTATCCCTGTGATACATGGATGTTGTTATGTTTCATGTTATCCTGCAGCTCTCTTAACCCCTCTTCAGTCTTATTCAGCCTTTTTTGATTCTCTTGTACTGTCTTGGGGTATTTGTGTACATTATCCTCCAACTCGCTGGTCCAGTCCTCTGCTTCCTCTAGCCTACTGTTAATTCCTTCTACTGCTTTCTTCAATTCAGAAATTGTATTCTTCATTTCCTCCTGGCACTTATTGATAGCTTCTTTGTCCTTTTTTATGCTGTTAAAGTTCTCAGTAAGTTCCTTGTAACTTCCCTGGAGTTCTTTGTAGTTCTCCTGGAGTTGTTTATGGTTTTATTTGATGTGGCTGAGATCACTGAGCTTCTCTGTCATCATACTTTTGAATTCCTTATCTAATATTCCGGGTGCCTCTTTCATTTTGTGTTCTTTCTGGGGATTCTTCCTTTCCTTTTGGTGATGGACTGATTCTTTTTTCCCCCATTTTGGGTGTCTGTTCTTGCTTGCTCTTTATTTATTTATTTATTTTTGTTTCGTTCCTTGGATTAACCTGCTTTGCTTCCTTGCCTTAATGGAGCACCCTTCTGTGATAGGAGATTTGTGGAGTTCAATGTTGCCATCTCCCAGATTTTCTCCACTTGCTTTTCTTGGTGCATCCTTTATTTGGGCTCTCTGTCTGTGGGCTTTTGTTGGGAAATGCAGCTGCACGATCGTCCCGTTATCCTTGAGGAAGCAGCAGAGCCTGAGAGCCAGACCCACAGAGGGCTCAGGAGCCAGAAAAACCCCATGTATGTTTTTTTTTTTTTTTTTTTTTTTTTTTTTTAACACTAGTGTTAAGTTCCTCAGTACTATGGGTGTCAAAGGCAGATAGATGCTCAGTAGGAATTGTTAAATTGAATGGAACAGGAAGAACATGGGTATTGGAAATCCCCTTCATGCAATATTTGCAATATTAATTTTACACAGCTTCTGAGCCCCTCTCAAAGAAGTAAATGTGATTGGCTTAGATTTGATATATTGTGACTTTCAAAGCTAATCACAGTGAGACCACCATATAGGAAAGCACTAAGGTTGCTGTGTGATTGGGAGGGTACTCTCTTTCCAGCACACTCACCACTACCCACCAGCACCCATTCACAAACATGAAACCTAATTAAAATTTTGATATCACTGATTTATTTCTATGGCATAAAGCACTGAGGCTTCAGAAATGAACTGTTTATAAATAATCATTTTGGAAGTCCTAAGACAAAAAGCAAATAAATTAAGCATCAGCATTTTGGGATGACTTTACAACTTAGTATTCCCATATAATTTGTTACTGAGATCTAGGAAAAGAATTAATCTTTTTTGATGAGGAATAATGGTGGTGAGAATACAAGGAGTAAAAGATCAGTCCCAGTGCATGAATCATTTCTAGGGAGGATGGAAGGAATGATGTAGGTATCTCTAAGCAGCTGTAGGATCAAAGATGTGAAAACATTACAGAGCAGAAAGTGATAAAAAATGAAGGTAAGAAAGAAGAAAAAATATAAATAATAAAATGACAAACAGATGGGGACATGAGAACAAACTAGATTAACCACTTGAATTTTTTTACTAGTATTCTACCATCATAATGCTTTATGACACAACATAAAACATTTAAATTATTGTTGGTGTTAATTCAATTCAATTCAATAATATTTACTCCATAGTTTGTTTATATCATGCATTGTGCTAGGCACGGATACACACACAACAGTGACAGAAAGCTTACAGTCTAGTACATGTCACCTGTAATTTCAATCAGTATGTAGGATTTAAGATGGTAGATAGGTCATTGTGTAAAGGAGCATGGAGGAGATGCCTAACCATTGGGTAGGGTCAAGGAAAAATTCTCAGAGGAAAATACTTTTAAGTTTATTCCCAAAGGATTAGGAGAAATATTCCAAGGCAACATGGTGGGGGTGGGAAGAAAATTCCAGAAGAAATAGCATATACAGATATACAGAGGCCACAAAGAGGGTGGCACTTTCAAAGAAATGGAAAGAAAAGTAGTATGGTTGGAAAACAGTGCAAGGCACAGAGAAGTGGAGAAATAAGTTGGGGCCAAGCCATAAAAGGATCATGTTAATTGACTTATACATGACTTTTGGACAACATGGGTTTTAACTGAGTATGTCCACTTATACATAGATTTTTTTCAATAAATACCTGTACTGTTTTTGATCCATGGTTGAAAGTCTGTGGATGTGGAGGGCCAACTGTATGCATTTATCTATGTCATTTCCTATAAAGGACTTGATAATACACTGATTTTTGTATCTGTAGGGGTTGTGGGTTTTAGAATCTTCCCTACAAATACTAAAGGACAAAAATATAAGTCTTGTGGGCACCAAAAGTTAGATGTGGATTTACAGCCATATGGGGTTTGGAGCCCCTAACCCTTGTATTGTTCAAGAGTCAGTTGTACTTTATATTAACTATAGGAAATCAGTCATTTCATATAAGCCTTCCTAGACCAATGTATAGGAATGGGTCAGAAATTTCTGCTGGTTGTCATTTTTCTGGTTAGGAGCCACTAAGTTACACAGTGGTGTAACCATGATAGATTAAGGCATTTAAACCACCAATATTAAATATTTTTGGTATATATTCAAGTTAGTTAATATGAGAATTTTGTAAACTTCCTGGGAAGGTCACATGATTCAAAGTAGAAAGAGTTACCCAGCAACTTTAATGTTGATATCAGGAATTTGTCTGACCCACAAATAAGATAATTTCACTTCTTAGTGTCCTTTATGACTTGAATGAATCTGATTGTTGGCCAATATCTTCTACCTTTTACCTCTATTTTCTTTCTGTAACACCATGATATCTGCATTAGAGTAAGGATATTAAAAATGTATAAACAACAACCACATAAGTAATAGGCCCAGCTCCATTCCACTTGAGAAAAGGTCTTATTCTGTCTTCTCAGTCATGGCTCTCTCTGAACCCAGTGTAATGTGCTCCTCCTCTGCTTATTTAAGCCAAGTGTCTCTCCTGATCCCAATCTACACTTCTAACCAAGTTTCTGTGGTTGTTCAGGAAGCTTCCATCTCCCCTACAGCAAAACATCTACTGAATTAGGCTCTCTTTTCTTTCACCTCTGATGTCCTCTTGGAAAATTAGATTCTGCTTTGAGCTATGGTTTTCTGTAACCCAGAGGAACTTTCAACTTCTGAAGGAACCATAGAGGCTTCTCTCATTTGGCCATTAAGTCATATCAATAAGTTATGACTGTTGATATAATGTAATCAGATAGAAAGCAAATGAGCATCAGCAGACACAAGTTTTAGTTCAGCTCTGCTCTGCCCTGGCTGTGGGATCTCGAGTAAATAATTTATTTCTGCTGTGTCTTGGTTTCCTCTTGAAAAAGAGGAAATAATAGATGTGATAATACTCTGAAAAGTAGAATATTCAGAAAAACTAAGATAATACTTACTATAGTCACCATAATCACCACCATCATCTTCATGATGATATACAGACTGACATGCTACACAGATGACACACACAGGTACATGCACTTGCAGGTGACCTCTCACAAACTCTGAACACACTGCAAGCCCCTCCCTGCCCAGCAGCTGCCTCTGGGGAAAGAGGAGGTGTGATCCTGGAGTTGATAGTATGATGTGTGCTTATGTAACTGACTTAACTATCTGAACAACCATTCTGTTCTCTGGTGTTAAGTATCTGTTTATTCAGTGGCTTATTTCATCAATATGCTAGGCTGCCTTCCCAGGCTCATGATACACATTCTTCATGTGTCCCTGCTTGCAAAATTCTTCTTTTGAAGGCAGTCCTCCCCTTTTTTGTGTCCACATTCCATAAACTTGTGCAAGCTTCAAATCTGTTTCCATTAGCAGCATTCACAAATAGTACCTATACATTTGTGTGTGTGTGTATCTGATAAGGACAAAATAAAAATGACAAGACTTTTTTTCTTTGTTGAGGACCCAAAGTGTGAAATAGCAAGCTTGGAGGTCTTGTCTGATGTAGTCTTGGCCAGCCCTGAAATGGAATGCTAGGAGGCCAGTTCTGACTTCAACAAAAGGGTTTGGGTTCCCAGCTATGTGGGTAATGAAGATGATTGAACATTTTTTTGTTTTGTTTTGTTTTTTAGTTCCCTTGTTCTGTTTGGAACACAACTGAGAATCAAGGAAGCTGTACAAAAGACTATAGGTCAAAATAGCTGCTGAGTGCCCTAATGCTGATATCCTTTTACAAAGGAAAAAAATTCCTTCCTCACCTTTGGCCAATATAGTTTTATTTTATTTATTTTATTTTAATTGCCAATATAGTTTTATTCATATACAGTTCTAATATAATTATATATTTCATTTTTATGTTTTTAGTAGATTATAAATACCAAAATAGAAAGAAAACAGAGCATTAGACTCCCCCATTTCTATTGCTGAGTTATTAGTGTCAGTTATTCTATCTGCAAGAAATGAAACATGAGTGAAAACCGATAACTAAAAAGACCCTAGAACAGAAAAATTCAGCTGTTTGGGACATATAAATGCCAGGGAACATAATAATACCTGTAGTTAGAGTCCAAAAAGGCATCATGACATAAGGGCATTATACTATGATGATACTATGTCATCAGGAAAATAAATTATATTAGCTATTTTCTCTTTAAGTAAACATAGACCAATAGAGGTGAAAGATGAAGGCAGAATGTTGTTATGAAAAACCCTGAAACTCAGATATCTTATTTCATCCATCCTTGTATTAATGAAATATGAATTGAGCACTCAACCATGTGCCAAGTACTGGGAATAAAATGGTGAACAAGACATATGCCACCTTGGAGATCACATTTAGTGAGAAACAAGCAATTAAAATATAGGCTAAGAAGAGCATGACAGGGAGCTAAGAAACCATACAGGTAGGGCACTTAACCTGGACATGAGCATTCAAGGAAGGTTTGCCGGAGGATGTGATGTCTAAGTTAATGCTATTCAGACAAAAGTAAGGGGAGATGAATAGTGCCTTTTAGAGGGACCATCACATATGATATGACTAATAAATGAAAAAGAATATGATACAATTATGGAAATACAAGTAATTTAGTGGGAAAGGAAAGATGTGCAAGTGCTAAATAACAGGTTAAGATGTTTGATGTCTTTCATGAAAATAATGGGAAGCCACTTAAGAGTTTTAATTAATTAAATATTAAATAAATAAAAATTTTAAATGATGGGGCAGTGGCAGCTTTACCTAAGCTGCTCACCTCTTAGAATCATCCTTGCCAGCAGAAGCCCTGTTTGTACAGTTTTAGGCCCCATGTATGTGATCACAGGCAGATCCCCACAGAATATCCACCCCAGGCCAACATATAAGACTTTGGCTTTAGGATGTAGCTTAAATTGTAATCGAGTGCTAGTATCCCATTCTGTAACAAAAGACACTTTTCCTGAAGATATGCTTATCACTCTCAAACCTAGACTATTCAGGCGTTTCCTAAAAGAAAGGGAATAAAATATAGGCCATCTGTGTAAGGCTATAAAGCTCCCCCTCAGAGACTTTCACAGCCAACTAGGCAATGGGGCCCTTACCTCAGTCCTTCACAACACATAGTAGGCATTCATTAAATAAATGCTTGTTGAAGGAATGAATAAGGTTTTTACATTTTGAGTAGCAAAGAGCAACCCCTGTTTCTTGAAAAGGCAAAAAGAGAAAGAAAAATTTGTGTTACTAATATATATTTAGTAAGTGGCCTCTATGTGGCAATGCTATTGAAAATGCTTAGGAATTTTCAAATATGACTTCTATAGACTGAATATTTGTGCCCCTCCCCACAAATCCCTTTGTGGAAACCTAATTCCCAATGTGATGGTATTACAAGGTGGAGCCTTTGGGAAGTAATTATGAAATGAAGGTGGAGCTTTCATGAATGGGATTACTGTCCTTATAAAAAGAGACCCCAGGAAGCTCCCTAACACAGTAAAAAGTTGGTTGGTCATCTATGAACAAGGAAGTAGGCCCTCTCTAGAAACTAAATATTCTGTAACCTTTATCTTGAACTTCCCAGTCTCCACAACTGTGAGAAAATTCCTGTTGTTTATAAGCCACTTACTTGGTGGTATTTTTCTCATAACAGCCCAAGCAAATTAAGACACTGACTTATGCTTTAATACAATCCTTTTGGCTAGAGGCTAGTAGTAAAGGTGATCAAAACCAATGTGGCAGTAGTGAAAATAGTAATAAATTAATTGATTCTGAATATATGTTGATGGTAGAGCCAAAAGAGTTACCTGATGGATTGGCTGTGACTGCAAAAGAAGAGAGGAATCAGGGATGACTGTATGGTTTTGCAACTGAGCAATAGGAAGTAAGGAGTTGCTAACAACTGAGAGAAAGAATGCTGTGCATAGATCATGATTCAGTTTTGGATTTAGTGAGTTTGAGATGTATATTTGACATCCAAGAAGTATGTCAAAAGGACAGTTTAGTTGTGTAATCAAGCTTGGATAGAGGTATGGGATGAAGATATGAAAACAAGACTACATAGGGCTTCATCCCAGGGATGCAAGGATGGTACAACATTCATAAATCAATCAATGTAATACACCACATCAACAAATTGAAAGATAAAAACCATATGATCATATCAATAGATGCTGAAAAAGCATTTCATAAAGTGCAGCAAACATTTATGATAAAAACCCTCAGCAAAATGGGAATAAAGGGAGCATACCTCAACATCATAAAGGCCATCTATGAGAAACCTGAAGCCAACATCATACATAATGGACAAAAACTGAAAACTTTCCCCCTAAGATCAGGAATGGGACAAGGCTGTCCACTTTCTCCACTTCTATTCAACATTGTCTTGGAAGTTCTAGCTATAGCCATCAGAGAAGAGAAAGGAATAAAAAGTATCCAAATTGGAAAGGAGGAAGTCAAACTGTCATTATTTGGAGATAATATGATAGTGTACATACAAAACCTGATGGGCTCCACCAAAAACTTACTCAACCTAATAAGCAAATATAGCAAAATAGCTGGGTATAAAGTCAATATCCAGAAATCAAAAGCATTTTTGTATACCATTAATGAAACAACAGAAAAAGAAGTGAAAAAACAAATCCCATTTACCATAGCAACAAGGAAAATAAAGTACCTAGGAATCAACTTAACTAAGGAGGTAAAAGACCTGTACTCAGAAAACTCCAGAACAATAAAGAAAGAAATCAAGGGAGATACAAATAAATGGAAACATATACTATGTTCATGGATGGGAAGCATGAACGTCATTAAAATGTCCATACTACCCAAAGCAATCTACATATTCAATGCAATCCCAATTAAAATACCAATGACAGACTTCACAGAAATAGAAAAAATACTTCAAAAATTTATATGGAGCCAAAAACGCCCAGGAATAGCCTCCACAATCTTGAGAAAGAAGAACAAGGTAGGAGGAATCACAATACCAGACTTCAAACAATACTACAGGCTACTGTCATCAAAACAGCATGGTACTGGTATAAGGATAGACATATAGATCAATGGAACAGAATAGAGAACCCAGAAATTAACCCAGGACTCTATGGTCAACTAATATTTGACAAAGGGGGAAGGAACATTAAATGGAGTAAAAACAGTCTCTTCAACAAATGGTGTGGGGAGAACTGGACAGCAACATGCAAAAAGATAAAACTAGACCACCAACTCACACCATACACCAAAATAAACTCAAGATGGATAAAGGATTTAAACATAAGCAGTGCCACCATGAAGGTCTTGGAGAAAAATATAGGCAGTAAGCTTATGGATATCCTACGCAGAAATATGTTTATGGATACTTCACCAAGGTCAAAGGAAATAAAAGAACAAATGAACAAATGAGGCTTTATTAAATTGAAAAGTTTCTGTTCAGCTAAAGAAAATATCAGCAAAATTCAAAGGGAACCAACTGTATGGGAAAACATAATTGCCAATGATACCTCAGACAAGGGTCTGATCTCCAAAATATATAAAGAACTAATGTGACTCAACACCAGGGAGACAGACAGCCCAATTAAAAAATGGGCAAAGGACTTGAACAGACAACTCACTGAGGAAGATATACAAAGGGCCCAGAGGCATAT
>PVIW01010069.1:0-41247 GCA_004026585.1 Noctilio leporinus
AAAAAAAAAAAAAAAAAAGGAGGTGGTGAGAAAGTCACATGACAAAGAGAAATCAATATTAATAAAGAAAGGTTTTAGCTGTGTGTTCCTCCTTTATGATTTCTGATTGGTCCTGGTGGAGCCAGAACCTGTGGGCTTTACTAGGAAGAAAAGAAAAAGAAAAATTAAAAAAAAAAAAAAAAGAAGAAGAAGGAAGAAAAGAATAAAGAAAGGGTTTAGAAAGGCTGGGGAAGGGAGGAATACTTAGATTGAGGACTGGGAATGCATTATAGCCATAGAGTGAGTAGACTTTAATTCAAAAGTAGGGGGAGGGTTTGGGTATTTAGGTGGATTGAGGTATGGTGGGAATGAAGAATATGTGAGAAGTAACTTTTGCAAAGGATATGTTGGGGATTAATAGTTCATATTGCTCTCGGCATAACTCAGGTGCTTGAGATCGGCAGCAATCCCTTTCCTGATGCTGCCTCTTTTTCTTGGTCAGAACTTTACAGTCTATAGTCTATATTCTAGCTGGTCTTGGCTTGTGGCAGGGCCTCTGATTTTCACAGTAGGGCTGATTCTGAGTGTCTGCCCCCAGATAGGCTGGGCCTTCCTCAGCCTGGCTGGGTTTTAGGGTTGCTGGTATTCTGGAGCCCGCAACGTGCCCCCTCCCACTCCTGGCAGAGGTTCCTGCCCGTGTTGAGCACCCAGCACCCCTGAAGGGCAGCCCACAACTTCGCTTGTCCCTGTGATGAATGGTCCCGCCCCTGCAGTTCTGGGAGGAGGCCGTCCCTGTCTGTCAACACTGTCCAGAGTCCACCTACACTGTCCCACCCTTCCAGGGCGGGCACCACTCCTCCAAGCCAACCAGCTCTCTGAGAAGTCCTTTACCCGTGGCCTCTGTGATGAGTCCCTCCCACACGTGGGCAGTGTGGCCTTTGTCTCAGGCAATGGCAGATCAGTTGACCCCACTACTAGTTCCCGGCTCGCCGGCTCTCTGGCTCGCCATTTGGAGTTTCCTGTGGAGCCTGGGGGCCTGTGTGGTTGTGCAGAGCTTAGCCCCCCCGCCCCCGCAGGGGCTTCTAGCTGCTGTTTCCCAGCTAGAAACAGCACCGTTTTCAGCCCTCTCGCCACCCCGGCCAGTGCACTTCCCGCTCCTCTGCTCTGGCTTCCTGTAGGACTCTTCCCCTACTCTGGCCCCTTGCGAGTCTCCTCTCCCTGTTGCCCGAGTGAGTCTCTCACACAGTCCCTCCCCTGCAAGAGTTCAATTCCACGTTCCCTACGGTGTTTGCCCTTGCCGCCCGCACTTCACTGTTGAGACTTCCAGTTGCCAGGGAGCCCGGAGCTGGCCTCAGTCAAACACACAACTCTGGGCAGAGCCGCCATTGCCCAGCGCTGACCTCGGCCCGCCGGCCGGCTGGTCAGTCAGTCAGAAACTCCTCACCTGCTGTCCTGCTGGCCTCTTCTGCCTCTGGGCTGTGCTCCCCTATGTCCAGATGCTGCTGGTTCCAATTCCTAGGGTCCTGAAGATGTCTCACGCTCCCTATCTTGTCCTCTAGCTGCTTTGGTACTCGAGAATACCATCAGCACTGCTCTCTACTCTGTCGCCGTCTTCCCGAACCAAACTGTATTTTTATTTTCTAAGTTATTTATTTTTGCTCTGATCTTTATGATTTCCTTCCTTTTACTTGCTCCCAGCTTTGTTTGTTGTCACTCCTCTTGTTCTTGCAGCTTTATGGTTAGGTGGTTTGTATAAGCTTCTCTTCATCTTTTTAGGTAGGCTTGTATTTCTATGAATTTTCCTCTGAGGACTGCCTTTGCTGTGTCCCATAGGTTTTGGGCTGCTGTTTATTCATTGTCATTTGTTTCCAGGAACTTTTTGATTGCATCTTTGATCTCATAGTTAACCCATTCCTTACTTAAAAGCATGGTATTTAGTCTCCATGAATTAGAGTGTTTTGTATTGTTTTGTTTTTTCTTGAAGTTGGTTTCTATTTTTAAGCCATTGTGATCTGAGAAGCTGCTTGGTATGATTTCAATTTTCCTGTATTTGTGGAGGCTTGACTTAGGATCTACCATGTGGTCTATCTTAGAGAATGTTCCATGTGCATTTGAAAAGAATGTGTATTTTGCTTCTTTGAGGTGTAAGGTTCTGTATATATCAGTTAAGTTCATTTCCTCTAGAGTGTTGTTCAATGTCACAATATCCTTGGTGAGTTTTATTTGGGAGATATGTCCATTGTTGATAATGGACATTGTTGAAGTCCCCCAAGATTTTCCTTATATATTTCGGAGCTCCTATGTTGGATGCACATATATTTTCCAGAGAGATATCTTCTTGATGGATTGTTTCCTTAAGTATTATGAATGTCCTTCTTTGTCTCTTCTTATGGCCTTCATTGTAAAATCTATTTTGTCTGAAATAGTATTGCTACTCTAGTCTTTTGTTATGTCCATTTGCTTAATATATATTTTTCTTCCATCCCTTCACTTTTAGTCTGTGTTGATATTTTGTTCTGAGGTGGGTCTCTTGCAGACAGCATATATGTGGGTCATGTTTTCTATTCAGCTACCCAATGTCTTTTAATTGACACAATTAATTTACATTTAAGTTTATTATTGATTGATACTTATTCATTGTCATTTTCCTACTTTGTACCTGTGTTCCTCTCTGTCTCTCTCTGTTTCTTTCTTTTCTTTTTAAAGCAGACCCTTTAGCATTTCTTGCAATGCTGGTTTGGTAGAGATGTATTCTTTTAGTCTTCTTTTGTATGTGAAACTCCTTATTTCTCCTTCCATTTTGAATGAGAGACTTTCTGGGTAGACTATTCTTGGTTGCAGGCCTTTGTTTCCCATCACTTGGAATATTTTTTGCCAGGCCCTTCTGGGTTGTATTTTTTCTGTTGAATAATCATTTGATAACTGTATAGGAACCCCCTTTTATGTTATTTGCTGTTTCTCTCTCTTTTTTTTGTTTTTAATTTTATTGTTGTTGTATTACATCCATCCCCTTTTTGCTCCCCTCTGTCCCCCTCCCCACCCACCCATTCCCCCCAAAGTCAATCCTACCTGTTGTCCATGTTCATGGTTCCTTCATACTGTTTCTCTCTTGATGCTTTTAGGATTCTCTCTTTGTCTTTGAAATTTGCCATTTTAATTATAATGTTTCTTGGAGTGGTTCTGTTTGTATTCATTCTCATTGGGGCCCTCTGTGCTTCCTGAACTTGATTAATGTTTTCACTCATCATATTAGGGAAGTTTTCTATCATTACTTTTTGAACATGTTTTTCATTTTTTATTTCTCTTCTTCTGGTATCCTTATGATACAGACATTACTGCCTTTCATGTTGTCCTGCAGCTCTCTTAAAACCTCTTCATTTTTGTTCAGCCTTTTTTTATTCTGTTGCACTCTCTTGCAATATTTTTCTACATTGCTCTTCAGGTCACTTACCTGATTCTCTTCTACTCTAGCCTGCTGTTAATTCTTTCTTCTGCATTCTTCAATTCAGAAATTGTATTCTTCATTTCCTCCTGGTTCTTCCTGATAGTTTCTATGTCCTTTTTAATGCTGGCTCAGTTCTCATTTAAGTTCCTTGTAGCTTTCCTGGAGTTGTTCATCTTTTCCTGGAGTTGTTTGTAGTTCTCCTGGGGTTGCTTATAGTTTTCTTTGAGCTTACTGAGCTCATTGAACTCCTCTATCATCATTATTTTGAATTCCATATTCGATAGTTTGCTTGCCTCTGTTTCATTTAGTGATCCTTCTGGGGATTCCTCCTTTTCTTTCTTGATGGACTATTTCTTTTTTTCCCTATTTTTTTAGTTCATTGTAATCAGCTGCCAGGCTAAGGAACTGCTAGGCTGGAAGTATTGATTTACTTCTAATCCTATTAGTTTGTGATCCACCACCAGGTTCAGGTGCAGCTTGGGGTGACAGACCAATTCAGTTGTAAATCATTAAGTCAGCTACCAAACTCAGGCCCTGCCAGGCTAGACAGAGAGGTTCAATTGTAATCCAATAGATCTGCCACCAGCTCAGGTGCAGCCTGGCGGGACAGATTCAGATGTAAATCAATGAATCTGTGATCAGCAAATAGGCTTGGGCACCACTGGGATAGACAGCAAATCAATTATAATCCAATGAATCTGTGTTTGGCTGCCAGGCTAAGGGACCACTGGGGTAGACTGAAAGATTCAATTGTAATCCTATGAGTTTGTGGTTAGCCACCAGGTCCAGGGGCTACTGGGCAGGACATACCAACTCAGTTGTGAACCAGTGAATCCACAATCAGCTACCAGACTCACTTGCCACTATGTGGGGCTGACTTACTGACTGACCCAGCTGTAAGTCAGAGAGTTTATAATCAGCCGCCAGGTCCAGGCACTGCTGGAAAGGAAGGACCAACTCAGTTGCCTCATTTTTTCTTGATGAATCTGGTTAAAGGCTTGTTGATTCTGTTTTTCTTTTTAAAAAAACAGCTTCTGGATTTATTGATTCTTTGAATTGTCATTTTAGTCTATGTCATTTAATTCTGTTCTGATCTTGATTATTTCATTCCTTCTACTTGCTCTGGGCTTTATTTTCTGTTGCTCCTCTAATTCTTGTAGATTTATGGTTAGGCTGTTTGTATAAGCTTCTTCTAATCTTTTTAGGTAGGCCTATATTGCTACAAACTTCCCTCAGAGGACTGCTTTTGCTGTTTCCCATAGGTTTTGGGTTGTTGTGTATTCATTTTTATTTGTCTTTAGAAAGTTTTGGATTCCTTCTTTGATCTCATTGTTAACCCATTCATTACTTAATAGGATGTTATTCAGTCTCCATGAATTATAATTTGATTTGTTTCGTTTTGTTTTCCTGAAATTGAGTGTTGTTTTTGCACATCATGTTAGAGAAGTTTTCTGTCATTACTTTTCAAAACAGGTTTTCTATCCCTTGTTTCTTCTCTTTGTGGTATTCCTATGATATAGATATTATTGCATTTCATGTTGTCCTGTATGTCTCAAAACCTCTTCATTCTTCTTCAGTCTTTTTTCATTTTGTTGCATTATCTTGGGATATTTTTCTATGTTGTCCTCCAGCTTGTTGATCCAATCCTCTGTTTTGTCTAATCTGCTGTTGATCCCTTCTACTGTATTCTTCAATTGGGAACTTGTATTCTTCATTTCCTCCTGGCTATTATTGATAGTTTCTATGCCCTTTTTAATGCTGGTGTAGTTCTCAGTAAGTTATTTTTTGCTTCTCTGGAGTTCTTCATAGTTCTTCTGGAGTTGTTTGTCATTCCCCTGGAGTTCATAGTTTTCTTTGAGCTGGCTGAACTCATTGAGCTTCTCTATCATCATTATTTTGAATTCTGTATCTTATAGTTTGCTTGCCTCTATTTAATTTTGCAGTCTTTCTTGGGATTACTTCTTTCCTTTTGGTGATAGACTGCTTCTTTTTTTTTTCTAAGTTATATATATATATATATATATATATATATATATATATATATATATAATTTCCAGAGAGAGGGGACAGGAGAGAGGCAGAGAGGGAGAGAAACATCATTGTATGGTTGCCTTTGACCTGCCTCCAGCCACAGGCCTGGCTGGAGACCTGGCTTGCAACCTTGTTATGTGCCCTGGATGGGAAATAGGACCAGCAACCTTTGGACCAAGGATGGTGCCTTTTCCACTGTGCTATCAGCCAGAGCATGAACTATTTCTTTTTCTCCTTATTTTCAGGTGTCACTTCTTGTTTACTTTTGCTTTTTTGATTAGGCTTTTTTGATTTTCTGTCTGTGTGGTGTGACCTTTTGTGCATAGAGAAGTACTTTAGTAACTTCCTGGATCCACCTCTGCTGATGTCAGATCATTCCATAGTCTGAGCCTAGTCAGCCTGTTGGAGCCACCAGAAACCCACTGTCTTTGTGCCCTTCAGCTTTTGTTCCAATTGATCTGTATTCAGCTATCTGGGGCAGACACCACTGGCTGGGACCTATTCATTCAGTTGTAAACCAATCAGTCGGTGATCAGTGGTCACCTTAGACACTGCTGGGCAGGGCCAGTTAATTTAATTGTAATCCAATCAATCTGTGATAAGCCATCTGGCTAAGGCACCACTGAGTGGAACAGATTAATTCAATTGTATTCCAATGAATCTGTGTTCAGATGCCAACCTCAGCCTCAGTCACATTGTGATGAGGTGGCCTATTCTGTTCTGTCAGTGGTTATAAGTCTTCTTTCCAGCTGGCATTCTATTGATTATTCCAGATTTTTTTCTCAATTAAGGTGTCATTCCAGATCGGTCCTGGAAAAAGATTGATATAGCTCCACTTACTCCCTCACCATCTTGGAATCTCTAATTTTTATTATTTATTTTCTTCTTCTTAGTTTAATTTCCTTTTTTTTTTTCTAGTTTCTGATTATTGATTTTAGATTATTTTTGGAAAAATGCATTCAACATAACAATAGTTCTCCAATCACCATTTTTGTTGTATTCTTCAAATTTTAATAAGTTGTCTTTTAACTTTTGTTCAGATCAAAATATTTTAAAATTTTTCTTGGGATTTCTTCTTTAGCCCATGTGCCTTTAAAAGTGTTCTTTTTTAAATCTCCAATTGTTTTCTTATTTTTCCACTTATCTTTCTGTTATTGATATCTAGTTTAATTTCTTTTTTGGTTTAAGAACAGATATATTTTTTATTTCTAATCTCTTAAATTTATTATATGGTGAAGAATGTGATCTATCCTGGTGAATGTAAGGTTTGAGCTTGAAAATAATGTATGTTCTGCTGTTTTGGGGTGAAGTAGTCAATAATATTAATTATATCTAGTTTGATTGATGATGCTGTTAAGTTCAGCTAAATTCATTCTGGTTTTCTGCCTGCTCATTCTGTCCACTTCTGGTAGAGGCATGTTGAAGACTGCAAATTTATTTTTGGGTCCATCTATTGTGTTTTGAAGTTTTATTAGTTTTTGCCTTATACACTGTGATGCTTTGTTGTTAGGTACATAAGCCTTATGGATTATCCTGTCTTCTTGAAAATGAACCCATTTATTATTACACAATAATAACTATCTTATATCTTTCAATGCCTTGAAGTCTTGTCTCTCTAAAAATGAGTAACTTTTCTTTTCTTTTGATTACTGTTAGCATAGTATATATTTAATCATCTTTATCCTTTCAACCATCAATGTGTTTTTTGTACTCAAAGTGGGTTTATTTGTAGACAACAAATAATTGAGTGTTGATTTTCGATCTGGTCTAATAGTCTCTGCATTTAGTCCATTGATATTTAAAGTGATTATTGAAATAGTTGGATTAATATCTACCTATTTTTACTGTTCATGCACACACATTCCAGTTCATTCTCTGGCTGCTAGGTTACATCAATGTCAAGAAATCTATTCTCATTATATTAACAACAGTTGAACTTTTTCCCATACACACCTCATATGTCAAAATAGTTCCTTTTCTACTTTCTGTATCAAAAGACAGAGGATTTTTCTGGTATCCAATGTGAAAATTTGGTTAAACTCTTGGAGATAAAGCTCACTGAATTGACTGGGGCCCACTGGGGTTTTTATTTCTCAGACATGTGCACACTAAACCTTTAGCAGTTCATCAAATTCAGCTGGTTTTTCTTATGCTGGCACTGGTCCACATGGAATTTTGTTCATGGGTTCCTGCTCCAGTGAATTTATTTATCTTTACTTAGATTTCTATCTCTTCCATTTGGGGGGCCACAACTTTTCCTGTGACTTTACTTCTCTGTTTTATGTAAGAAGGGTTGATTTTTCAACTTGTTTAGATTTTTATTTGTTAAAATGGAGTGACAACTTCCAAGCTCATTTATATGCTGGGTCAGAAATTGGAAGTCCTCTTTTACCATTTTTTAAGGAATAATATACATCATACAGTCTATGTTCAGTGAAAGAATTGATTAGTATAAATGTTCTGATTTGCTTAAGTCAATATTTAGAATTGTACATAATTAAATATTTAGGATTAATGCAAAATACTATGTTTTGTGTATCAATTGCTACACAAAATATAAGCAAACCATTTTCAAGTATATATACTGTACACATTTATATACAACATTTTATTTCCCATTATATGTATCATTGGGTCTCAAAGTATAATTTAAGGGCCTTGTAATTAGTTTCATAATGAAATTAAGACAGTAACTGAAATTTCAAGAGATGAAATGTAGAAGCAATTATAAAGAGTAACTGTCTTTTAAAAAATATGGAAACACTGAAACAATTCATTTTTTAAATTTATTAAAAATATAGTTATGTTTTTATAAAGTATTTGTTCATAGATAACGGGTTTATTTATTATTTTATATTTATTTATTTTAATTTTTTTTATTCATTATTTTTAGAGAGAAGGGCAGGAAGGGAGGAAGAAAGGGAGAAAAACATCAATGTATGGTTACCTTTCACCTGCCTCCAGCTGGGGGCCTGGCTGGGAGACCTGGCTTGCAACCTGGTTATGTAGCCTGACTGGGAATCGAACCTTTGGGTTCACAGGCCAGTGCCAATCCACTGAGCCACCAGCCAGGACTATTTATTATTTTAAAAAAATTAATAACTAATGTTTTTAGGATTATTAGTTAAAATTTCTAACATGTTAAATAATACATATAAAACACATATATTTATATACATTTATATATTGTTGTTATATATTGTATTTTATATATATATCCAGAGAGAGAAAAAGAGTTCAAGTTTTAAACTCTCTATTCTCTTCCACTGATTTCTTCTAGATTCAGTATTACAGGTTTATAATAATTACAGTGTTATATTTTTTGTATTTCATTGAGAGAATGATATCCATTCTACCACCACTCATTTTTACTTCTTTTAAACAAATTTCTTGAATACTTAATTTTTTCAGTTCTACTTCAGATCCTTTTGTCAAGACTACTCTGTCCCCAAACCATTTTGGGTATATTTCACTCAAATTTATTTAAATTTATCAAGTAACTTGAGAAGAATTGACATCTTTACAAAACTAAGCCTTCATTTCAAGGAGTGTGGTATGCTTTTCTAGTTCTCTAACATATTTTTTGTTTCTCATTACATTTCGGTAAAAAGTACCATGGGTAAGGGATATTCCTTGAAAAATTGTTATACTTTCTTTTTCTTTATAATTGTCAAGAGGATCTTATGTATACTGTGATATGAAGACACACAAACACACATTAATACATCTAAATATATTATTGTTTTGGGATATAAGAAAGCTATTAATTTTCACATGTTCATTTGTTATGAGAAACTTCAACAAATGCTCATTATTTCTCATAAAGTTTTAATAGGTAACAATTGTATTAGTAAAATAATTTTATGCAATTATTTATATCTCTATTCTATTCTTTGATCATATTCTTGTTTTTGCTAACTTACTAAATTTACTCAAATTCTTAGAAAATATGTAAAGCAAAGTGTCAATAAATAGCATGCTTCTGGTATTTCAAATGTTAGTAGGACTATATACTTTTTACCAATTCATATAATATCAGATCCTGGGTTGGTTTATCATGTTTAGGAAGTAGTTATTATTCATCACGTTTAGGAAGTAGTCTCTTCATTTAGATTATTATTTCTTTATTTTTTTAAAGATATTTTATTCCATTATTTTTAGAAAGAGGGGAAGGGAGAGAGGTAGAGAGGGAGAGAGACATCAATGTATGGCTGCCTTTCCCCTGCCTCCAGCCACAGACCTGACTGGAGACCTGGTTTGCAACCTGGTTATGTGCCCTGGCTGGGGAATCGAACCTGCGACCTTTGGGTTCGCAAGCTGGCGCCTTTATCCACTGTGCTACCAGCCATATTTCTTTAAATTATGTATGGATATTGAATTATATCAAATATCTTTTGGAGCACAGTAATAATGAAAATTATAATCATTATGGCTCATTTGGGGCAGGCAAATTTCCCTTCTTTTTCTTCTCTTATTTTTTCACTTTCACACTAGCCTCTGACCAAACAGAAATCCATTTGATCCTTGGCTTAGGCCTGGCCAACACCAGATATTGGAAGGTAGGGCTATGAAGACAAATTCTGAAATATTTTGCCTTTACATAGGTTTAGCAGGAATATGCACAATGACCAGCAAACAAGAGTAAACAAGTGGAAATGTTATTCCAGCCTTTACTAAAATTTTCTTCCTTACCACCACCTGCTTCTCTTTCCATCTCCAGTTGATAATGTGGTCAAAGAGAGACATTTATTTGTTCATATTTATTAGTTTAGGGAGGTAATATACATGTTAGAAGGGTAAAGTTGGGTGAATGAACAAGGCTGTAGGATTGGCTATGTGGTCACTATCATTTAAAAAATCTAAACAAATAAATTTTTTTAACTTGTTGGTTTCTGGTGTTTAAATTGGTCAATTGCTGGAATTGCTCTCTCTTTCCTACTCCTTTTCAGTCTCTCTCTCTCTATTCCTTTCTTCCACATATCTTTCTATTAACAATGAGACATTGTTATCTTTTTTACATTCAGAGGACACAAGTATTTGAACCCTAAATTTGCAAGATCTTCATTTTTAACATGATTAAGGTGGTGATTTTTAGGCTTCTCCACAGTAAAGTTTGAGCCTTTTCCATTTGTAATTAAGATGTTTCATGGGAAGAGACTCTGAAATTATGTAACTATCCTATCTTCACCCAATTTTATTTATTAATTAGTTAACATATCTATGGGTTCATAGTTTTTATAATTTTATTCAGTAGGTTATAATCTATTACTATAATTTATTTTAATGTAAAAATTACACCCCCTTCCAATATGATAATGGGAGTTCTAGCACAGTAGGCAGTTCTAGACTTACCTTATATTGTCCTTGTTCTATTCCTGAATCAGCCATGTCCCTAAGAAGCCCTTTTAGTTAGGAATGGTATTTGTAAACCAAGATATGAGTTCTAGGTGGGCTAATTACTATTGTGTATTATTATTCCCAAGCCTTCATGTTGGACAGAGCAAGGAAATACTCATAGGTGAACATACACACACACACACACACACACACACATACACACATACACACATTTTGATTTGTAGTATCTGATAATAACGGGAGGGCTTGAACATAATTTATTTGGCAGGGCATGAGGAAAGAAGGAATCCAACAATTTAAGTTGCCATAGTGAGAAAATGACTTAGAAAAAAGCCAGATAGATTTGCAGAGCAACTTTTTGGGAGGTTTGGGACCTTACCAGATGAATCTATCTGGAAGTGCCATGCAGTATCCATGGAACTGGAAAATAAAATCAGTGATGTGGAGGGGAGGACCAAGTTGATAATCAAAGACTGAGGAAAAAAAAAAACATGAAGGGGAGGACCAAGTTGATAATCAAAGACCAAAGCCTGAGGAAAAGAAAAACAATCACAGAAAAATTGGTCACTTAAAAGGATAGACAACAGGGATGTTATGGAAGAAAAACCATAAAAATAAAATAATTCAGAGGGACAGAAAAAAAAAATTCTTGCCTCAGAGAAGAATCTAAATTTGGATACTTATACTGATAGGCCTGTACTTATAAATCCAAGTAAAACTCTTTAGGTAATATTAGTGCTACTAGTTATATACATATATATTTCTAAATATACATTTCAGTATTTTATCTCAATACTAGACTCTGTTCCTTAAGCTAGAAGGTATTTCTGGGGTCCACAATCTTCTCTGCTGATTTCTGAAGAAGCTACATTTTTTTGTTGTTTTTTTTGAGTAGGTGTTTTATATCAGCTCTGGTATCCTTTCAAAACTTAAACCCATCTATAAAACATCAGATAGAAATTCTTAAAATGTTCTATCATCAGAGAGGTAATCTTCTCTAACTGAAAACAATGAGGAAAGTTTTATGATTATGGTGATGATGATTTTACTTCTCCCTCATTTTGAATGCTCTTTGGAAAATGATTTCTTTTGTAATTGGGAAGGAAAGGGTTAAATTTTCCTCTCACATTATTCAATTTTGATAAAAATCTATTTGATCTTTGTATAGTATTTTCAGTTAATTCCTCTACTATTCTGAAGAAAATATCACAGCCAAGACATCAAGATTAGTTCTAATTTTGCTTTTCTTGTACTATATTTTTCACAGCAGATTGGCATCAATCTCATTAATTTGCAAAGAATTACTTCATGAGCACATGAGGTCACTGGTTATTTGGTTTAAGGTTCATGAAGGGTGGGCCTTGGACAACATACTAGGCATATAAATAAAAACCCCTTCCTTTTGTCTGGTGTCAATGGCAGTTTCACCTTACACAATGTTTCTGTCATTGAAAAAAAAAAACTCTGTGTTTTTGCTGTTTTGTTTTAGTGACAGCATTGTAGTTAATAGAACATTGCTATGACTTAATAATAGGACTTGACTTCAAGGCTAAAAGCTGAAATTCTAATAGCAAAAGTCCACCAGAATACCAGATTTCTTCAAAAAATTATAATACATTCTTGTGAAAACATAGATTTTCAAAAGGTCCAAAAATGTCTGTACTCTGAAGATATTATTTTCTTTCATATATATATATACATATATACAGTGAGTATATTTATAAGGAGTTTAAAAGGAGTTCTAGAGCAAAGATGTCAAACTCATTTTCACCCATGGCCACATCAGCCTTGTGATTGCCTTCAGAGGGCAGAATGTAATTTTAAAGCTGTATAAATGTAACTATTCCTTAATAGTTAAGCGAGCCAGGCCAAAACTGGGTCATGTTCATTTTTCAAGAATGGATCTTCAAGATGTTCAGCTGGGGCTCCTCATTAGGGGGTGGGAATTCAGTTTTTCTGTCGATGTGTCCTGGCTGAAGTAAAGCTGAGTCCAGGACAGGATATCAACCCTATTAGTAGCCATGATAACCTTAATGTTCTTGGTGGCCTCAAAGTCATCCAGCTGGTTGAGCAGCTCCAGCATGGTGTATTGCACTTCACTGTCCCCTCCAGACCCCCTTCCAGCTATGATGGGCTGATGAAGTCAATTTTATCCATGGAGATGATAGATGGAGTGTGTTCTTGTGCCATGACTAACAGCTCCCTTACCATTCTCGCCCCTTCCCTGATGAATTTCTGTACCAACTCGGAAGCAGAGACACGAATAAAGATACAGTCTCTGTATGATGAGCCACAGCCCAGGCCAATAGCGTCTTGCTGGTGACTGGGGGGTCCATACAGCAGCACTCCCTTGGTTTGCATGATGCCCAGTGCTTCAAAGTAGAAACAAGGTACTGAGCCGAAGGTGCTGGGCCAGCTAAAAACAAGGTGAAGGGCTGGAAGTATCTGGCATCAAAGCAAGAGTAAGGGATAACTTTCTCCCAGATAGAATGGCGAGCTGAAACCACTATCCATTTTCTAAACCTTCCCCCACAGAAATCCAAGCAAGCAGGCAGGTACCACACCTGAGACTCCATCAACCTGGCTAATACTGTTTGTCCCACCATTGAGATCCCCTAAAACTCCATCTCACCCAGCATACAGGTCCTCTCAAGGTGCTATCTTCATCATATGAGGAACTTTATCATATGAAAGGCTGGTCTTGGCTCATGCTTCACAGCTTCCTAAATCCTTTCAAACAATCAACAGCTGGCTTCAGTGAGCTTCTAGTCCCTGTACCTCTTGCTAAGTGGCCCAGGGTCCAGCACTGGTTGCAGCTAGGCTAGATTCACAGCTTGGCTTTGCCTGGGAATTTTCAAGCCTAGCAAAAATAGCAGCCATCTCCATTGTTTTATAGCTCATACAGGATGGCCCCAGAGAAAACATAGGTGGGTGGTAAACTTGGTTTGCATGACCCAGGAAACCCTAGAGCCTGTGTAACCAGAGGACAGCTATAGACCCTGATGAAGCACCACCAACCTGCCCCTACATAGCCACAGAAGACAGAGACAATCATTGCAGTTGATTGACCTGGGTAAATCCCTCTGATGTGCTAACCTCAATCAAAGCTCAATTGCATAAAAAGGGTATACTCAGCCAACAACAAGGATGTACCTCCAGTACCCAGCTTGGGTGATAGAGAAGACTATGCCACTGGATCCTATAGAACATCTACTATATCCGGTCACACTACCAAGACATACAGTAAAATCAGCTCTACCTAATACACAGATACAAATACAGGTAGGCTTCCAAATTGAGGAGACAAAGAAACATGGCCCAAAAGAAAGAGCAGGAAAAAAAAATCTTGCAGATACAGAATTCAAAACACTGGTGATCAGGATGCTCAAGGAACTTAATGAGGATCTCAACAGCTTAAAAAAGATTCAGGCAGAAATGCAAGATACACTAATTGAAATAAAGAATAATTTATAGGGAAACAATGTAGAATGGATAAAGCCAATCAATGATTTGTAACAAAGAGAGGCAAAAACAACTAATCAGAACAACAAGAAAAAAAAAAGGAATACAAAAAAAGAGGATAGTGTAAGCTGCCTCTTGGACAACTTTAAGCATTCCAACATTCACATAATAATAGTGGTCAGAAGAAGAGAAGCAAGAAATTGAAGACTAATTTAAAAAAATAATGAAAGAAAACTTCCCTAATTTGGTGAAGAAAATACACTGCAAATCTAGGATGCACAGAGAGCCCCCAAAAAGATGGTTGCTAAGAGGCTAACACCAAGACACATCATAATTAAAATGCCAAAGGTTAAAGATAAAAAGAGAATCTCAAAAGCAGCAAGAAAAAAACAGTTAGTTACCTACAGGGGAGTTCCTATATGACCATCAGATGATTTTTCAAAAGAAATTTTGCAGGCTAGGAGGGATTGGTAAGAAATATTTAAAGTCTTGAAAAGCAGAGACCTACAGCCAAGATTACTCCATGCAGCAAAGTCATCATTTAGAATCAAGGGGCAAATGGAGAGTTTCCCTGACAAGAAAATACTAAATGAGTTCATCATCACTAAAGAATCATTATATGAAATGTTAAAGTGTCTTATTTTAAAAAAGATTACACTTTAAACAATAAACTGACAATAAATACATATCTACCAACAATTGAATATAAACTAAGCAAACAAGAGCCATGGATACAGAGAGTGTTTTCATGGTTGTCAGGTGGGAGGGGAATGTGGGTGAATGGGTGAAGAGGGGAGGAGATTAAGAAGGATAAATAGTTACAGAATAGTCATGGTGATATAAAGTCCAGTATAGGAAATATTTCCAAAGATACTTCAGACAAGGGTTTGCCTCAACACCAGGGAGATGGATAGTCCAATTAAAAAAATAGGCAAAGGACCTGAACAGACACTTCTCTGAGGATGACATACAAAAGGCCCATAAGCATATAAAAGAATGCTTAACATCACTAGCCATCAGAGAGATGCAAATTAAAACCACAATGAGATACCACCTCACACCTGTTAGATTATCCATCATTAACGAATCAACAAACAACAAGTGTTGGTGAGGTTGTGGAGAAAAGGGAACCCTTGCGCATTGTTGGTGGGAATGCAGACTGATGCAGCCTTTGTGGAAAACAGTATGGGATTTCCTCAGAAAACTGAAAATGGAACTGCCTTTGATCTTGTTATTTTACTGATAGGATTATACCCAAACAACCCTGAAACACCAATTCAGAAGAATTTATGCACCCTTATATTCATAGCAGCATTATTTACAATAGCCAAATGCTGGAAACAGCCTAAGGGCCAACAATGGTCAAGAAACTTTGATACATTTGTGCAATGGAATACTATACAGCAGAAAGAAAGAAGGAACTCCTACCTTTTGAGACAACATGGATGGAACTGGAGAGTATTATGTTTAGTGAAATAACCCAGTCAGTGGAAGACAAATACCATATGATCTCACCTAATATTGGATACTAATAAACAAAACAAATGAGCAAAATAGAATCTTAGGCATGTCAACAAGGAACAGATTGACAATGGGCAGAGAGGAGAGGGGAGGGGGAAAAAGAGGCAAAGAAGGGAAACAGTTTAGTTAAGGAACTGGCATGGATGACCAATAGACATGGACAACATGTGGTGATTGACTAAGGGAGAAGGGATGGAGAGGGTGGGCAGGGGAGAGCAATAATGGGGAAATGAGATCAATGTAATACAATAAATAAAATAAAATAAATTAAATTAATTTAAAAAAAGTAAAAATAGGTACAGAATAGTGATGGGGATGTAAAATACAGCATAGGAAATAAAGTAGCCAAAGAACTTATATGCATGACCCATGGCTATGAACTTATACACATAACCCATGTGTGGATTGCTTAAGGGATTGTGGGGGCACTGGGTGTATGGGGGAAAAGGGAGAAAATTGGGACAAGTGTAATAGAATCAATAATAATGTAATTTTAAAATAAAAAAAGAAAAACAACAAAATTAACAAGCAGAAGTAGAAGGGAACACCCTCAACTTGGTAAAATATATCTATGAAAAACCCATAGATAACAACACAGTTAATGATCAAAGACTGGAAGCTCTCTGCCTGAGAGCTTTTGCCACTTTTAGTTAACATTATAATGGAGCTTCTGTTCAGGACAATTACACAAGAAAGGTGTAACCAAAGTTAGAAAATATGACAACTTGCTTTTGAAAATTATGCAAAACATATTTGATCATGTGAACACATTGCTAGGGTTCCACCTAGAGCTTTGAAAGAGGTGCACTGAACTGTAATGTAATGTTATCACACAGTAGAAGACTATATATATGAAAATGAATAAGATGTGGCTATATTCAACAATATCGGTTAAGTTAATTTATTAAAATATAACATTGAAGAACTAGCTAGGTTGCTTAGTTGTTTAGAGTATCATCCCAATATGTCATAATGTAGTTTCAATGCCCTGTCAATGCACATATGGGAATCAACCAATAAATGCATAAATAGGTGAAAAAACAAGTATATCTCTTCCTCCTTCTCTTTACCTCCCTCTCTCACTTCCTCTCTTTCCATCCCTTTCTCCCTTCCTTCCTCTATCTCTAAAAATTAATCAATCAATAAGAACTACAATGTTGAACAAAAGTCAAACACAGAATAATAAATATTGTATTGAGTGAGTTAAATAGTGTCTCCCAAAAATTGATGTATACCTGGAAACTTACAACATGGGTCCTACAAATGTACAGGATACATGTGATCAATTGACAAAATTTTAGTAAAATAAACAACATATCACAGAAGTGTTATATTTTGAAATAAATGTATCCTTATATGTAAATACATAAGCATAGTCATTATTTTTTTAATTGTTCAAAAATGTCTCCATTTGCTGCAATAATAGACTTGATTTGACTTTGGAATCTTGAGCATGCTTTCATTAACTTTTCTTTATCCATGGACATCATAATGTTTCAAATCTTAGCTGTAACAGACTCTATTGGAATGAGGTTGTTTATTAATTTCTCTTTCACAAACGCTGCATAAATGATAGTCTACAAGATTTGTATCTGGTGAAATAGGTGTCCAGGTTTCCTTTGACCAGAATTTAGGAACATTGACACTGAGAAATTCTTGCACCTTTTTGGTATTATGTGCTGGTGCATCATCTTGTTGGAAGATAAAATGACATCCATTTGTGACGTGCTTCATCCATAGTACAACTACTTCTCTTAAAACATCAAGGTAAACATCCTGGATCTTCATTGATGATCTCCTGGACTTGTGCGATCCTTGTGTACCTTAGGCATTTTCCTTGTTGGCGTGGAGACATCAGGATTAGCATCATGCACCTTCTTCACATTCTCAACTGTACATAAAGGGATATTATTGATACAATTTCCTTAGCAGTTCCCTCTGCACACAATCCAGAAGTTACAGTTGCTCTAACATCATATTTTTTCAACATGACAGTTGCTCTCAGAATTTCATACTTTATATCTGAAATAATGATGTTAAATCATAACCTTAAAAAACATAGTTTTTCAAATAAGTATGCAAATTAATGAGATGCAATGTTATTGCCAATTGATTGCATACACACTGTAATTAGTTGCGTATCTTGAGATGAGATCAGGCAAGATTAGGGAGGGCCCTAAGTCCAATGATTAGCATCTCTATAAGAGAAAGAAAAGGGAGAATTCAACATGGTATAGGGAAGAAGGCCATTTGAAGACAGAGGCAGCAACTGAATTGATGCTGCCACAAGCCAAGGAATGCCAGGAGCCCCAGAAGTGGGAAGAGGTAAAGGACCCTCCATAGATCCTTTGGATTGAGCATGGCCCCATCAACACATTGATTTTGGACTTCTGATTTCCAGAACTCAGATAATAAATTTCCATGGTTTTAAGCCAGATTTGTAACAACTTGTGGTGGTTCCAGGAAGTTAATAATCTGTATAATTACATGCATAAACACTAAAAGAATAAAAATAAAAATAAAGGAGTCTTGCTACAGTTGAGGGGTTGTGAGTCCCTTTGACCTGTGCCTCACAGTTTTTAGCAGGCCTGAAGGGAGAGGTTTTGTAGAACACAGCTTGTAAAGCTTTGATCTAATTCACTCTTTCACCCAATCCCCAAATCACTTCTGTAACATCTTTAACTATCCATTATCTGTTGTCAACTGCTCCTCTTACTTCTTCTTTTTTTTTTTTTTCAAGGGATAAATTTATTTATTTATTTGGAAAGCGGGGAAGAGAGAGAGGCAGAGAGGGAGAGAGACATCAATGTATGGTTGCTTTTCACCTGCCTCCAGCCACAGATCTGACTGGAGACCTGTTTTGCAACCTTGTTATCTGCCCTGGCTGGGGAATCGAACCTGCGACCTTTGGGTTCACAGGCCTGTGCCTTATCCACTGTGCTACCAGCTAGGGCTTCCTCTTAATTCTTAAAGAGACAGTGTGTTCTGACATTCAACAATCAGGTTGTTTGAAAATGAATCCTTAGGTGGAGCAGAACACTCAATCCCTGCAATGTAGATCTTCTGTTTCTATCTCTTTCATCAGGAGCAACTCAGATGCACTCTTTCCTCTCTCATGCATGGCTGCTTTCCAACAACGTGTGGAACAGTGTCATGGACCCTCTGAATTTCCTCTTACATGCAACATTTCTTGTTTCCTCATTGTTTTCAACCTTTTCATTATTTTAGCTACCTTCTATGGAATTGAGAGTTATTTGTCACTATATATTTTTTAATATTTGGGACTCAGTCTTGAACCCAACACTACAAATTTGATCTCCTCAGCACATATTCAATAGAAGGATTACAGCTCACAAAGTAGATTGTATTAACTACTGAAGGAACTTACCATAGTTTAGAGTTAGTTTCTAACTAAAAGTGGTTCAATAAACAATATATTGGGTTATGATTTGTTACTAAATGTGAGAAGCTTAATATTATTTATTATTAGAGCATGTTACCAGGGGATGATAGTATAATATTTCTTGCCTATTCATTTTAATTTTTTTCCACTTGGTCTGCTTTATCTTTTTGACTCTATTTTAACTACTATGGAACTGTCTGCTTCCTGCCCTAAGAATTATCAAGGTGGCCCATTAATCTTGCTAGATGCTGGCATTTTTCATCTTTGGTAATCAGATAAGGACAGTATTTTATTACTAAATTTTTACTGACCAATTAAGTTTTTTTTAACTTTTTAAAAATATTTTATTTATTATTTTTAGAGAGAGGGCAAGGGAGAAAGGCAGAGAAGGAGAGAGACATCAATGTATGGTTGCCTTTCACCTGCCTCCAGCTATGGACCTGGCTGGAGACCTGACTTGCAACCTGATTGTGTGCTCTGGCTGGGGAATAAAACCAGTGACCTTTGGGTTTGCAGGCCGGCACCTTATCCACTGTGCCACCAGCCAGGACCCAGTTAAGTTTTGCTGAGTCCAAATACTTGGTAATCAAGCTAGCATTATGGGAAACCTATAACTTGTGTAAAGACATTTTTATCATTTTCAGAGTTATGAGCTCCATCACAAATAAATAAATATATTTTAGAATTTTCAAAGTAGGAATTTTTTTTCATAATATAACCATTCAATATCATTTTAGCACTCAAGATGAAGTTATATTATGAACTAATTAAATATTTGAATCCTATTAAAGAGTTTAGAATAGTCTAGGAGTATGGTATCAGCTGATTGGATATTATTATTTTTTAAGCTCCACATGTGTAAAAGTAGTTACACTCATTTTAAGCATTCTTTCTTGGGTCTCTGTGGAATTTGTGAGCTTTAAGCCACAAAAAAAGGGAAAGAGAAGTAAATAATTTGGATAGTATATCAAAAAGTATCTGTCATTCCTTTGTACCGTGACAATTGAAGTCTTACTGAAAACTTGTAGCATCTTGAATAGCAGTTGAACCATCTCACTTTGGCAATTATCTCTTATTTTCTAGGTTACATGATGTGATAATTCTAAAACCTCTGAATGGAAATTGCTGCCATTATTTGAGGTCATTCTGTAATCCCTCTAAGCCATCAGTAGCACTTTCAACTTCCTATCTTTTAATAATTTTAAATCAACGATCACGTGAGTGACAGCACTAGATGTGATGTCCTCAAGTAATAAAATGTGAAAAAAAGATGCCTGTCTACAAACTTGGCTAATACCAGAGTTGTCTTCTTGATTCAGACATCCATTCCTCCATCTTTCTCCCTTCCTATCAGTTCAGGAACTATCCTAATAAAGCAGAAGTTACCTTGTGACAAAGGGATACAACATTTTATCTATAATGAGTAGCATAATGTGAGCATTCAGAATGCACATGTAGTTTTCAGTATGCCAAATCTAAAACTTTTCAACATAGCATATCAGTAAGTCAGAAGGAAAAAAAAAGTCAGTGAAAAAGAAATTCAGGCATAAAAATATTGAAAACATTTCTAAAGTTATGTTGAAACATTTTTGCTTTGTCAGCTATTAAGAGATAGTTGCATGTACTATGTAATCACCAAAGTCAAACTGCACTTGTATGAAACATTATTTTTTTGTGGTTGTGTTCAGCATAGATGATTCTAAACCTTGCTTTCTACTTTTGCTTTTCATAAGATAAATTCTCTCATCTTATCCTCAGAATCCCTTCTTTGGAAGTCAACAAAGGCGGCCCTTTTTCTGGGTGAACTGGGGAGAAAACGTAGGAAGGATTTGGGTTTTTTGTTAGTTTGTTTTCTTTTTTAATTGAATTTTACTGTTGTTGTATACATACATCTCATTTTCATCTCCTGTCTCTCCTTCCTTACCCTCCCTTTTCCCCCAACAGTCAATCCCACTTGTTGTCCATGTCTATGAGTCATCCATGTTGGTTCCTTGACTAAGTTGCTCCCTTTCTTTGCCTCCTTCTCCCTCCTTCCCCACATCTCTCAATACTGAAACTCTGTTCCTTGCAGTCACGTACCAAGTTCTGTTTTTCTTGTTTGTTTGTTTTGTTCATCAGTCTCCAATAATGAGTGAGATCATACAATATGTGTCTTTCACTGACTGGCTTATTCCACTAAGCATAATACTCTCTAGTTCCATCCAAGTAGTCCCAAAAGGTAGGAGATTCTTTCTGCTACATTGCATTCCACTGTGTAAATGTATCAAAGTCCTTTGATCCATTCATCCCCTGATGGGTTCCTAGGCTATTTCTAGCACTTGGGTATTGTAAATAACATTGCTAGAAACAGGGGTGCATAGGTTCTTCTGAATTGGTGTTTCAGGGTTCTTCTGGTATAGTCCTAGTAGGGGAATCACTGGATCAAAGGGCAGTTCCATTTTTATTTTTTTGAGGAAATTCCATACTGTTTCCACAAAGGCCGTACTAGTCTGCATTCCCACCAAAAATGCATAAGGGTTTCCTTTTCATCACATCCTCACCAGCACTTGTTGTTTGTTGATTTGTTGATGATAGCCATTCTGACAGATGTGAGGTGATACCTTATTGTGGTTTTAATTTGTATCACTCTGAAGGCTAGTGATGTTGAGCATTCTTTCATACGCCTTTGGGCCCTTTGTATGTCCTCCTCAGAGAGAGAGGTGCCTGTTTTTAACTGGGCTGTCTGTCTCCCTGGTGTTGAGCTGCATAAATTCTTCATATATATGTGGAGATCAAACCTTTGTCTGAGGTATCATTGGCAAATATGTTTTCCCATATAGTTGGTTCCCTTTTAATTTTGCTTATGTTTTCATTAGCTAAACAAGAACTTTTCAGTTTGATATAGTCCTATTTATTTATTTGTTCTTTTATTTCCTTTGCCCTTGGAGAAGTATCAGTGAAAATATTGCTGTGTAGAATATCTGAAATTTTACTTTCTATGTTTTCCTACAGGATTTTTATGGTGGTAAAGCTTATGTGTAAGTCCTTTATCCATCTTGATAAAGGTTTATTCTGGTGTATGGTGTAAGTTGGTGGTCTAGTTTTTAATTTTTTTTTTTATGTGCCTGTCCAGTTCTCCCCACACCACTTGTTGAAGAGGTTATTTTCACTCCATTTTATGTTCCTTCCCCCTTTGTCAAATATTAATTTACCATAGAGTCCTGAGTTTGTTTTTGGGCTCTATTCTGTTCCATTGATCTCTATGTCTATTCTTATGCCAGTACCACATTGTTTTGATTACAGTAGCCTTGTAGTACAGTTTGATATCCAGTATTTTAATTCCTCTTATTTAGTTCTTCTTTTTCAAGATTTCTGTAGCTATTCATGGACATTTTTGGCTCCATATAAATTTTTGAAGTATTTTTTCTATCTCTGTGAAATATGTCATTGGTATTTTAATTGGGATCACATTATATCTAAAAGTTAGTTTTGGTAGAATGGACATTTTAATGATCTTAATTCTTCCCATCCATGAACATGATATATGCTTCCATTTATCTGCATCTTCCTTAAGTTCTTTCTTTAGTGTTTTGTAGTTTTCTGAGTACAGGTCTCTTACCTGGCTGGATAAGTTTATTCCTAAGTACTTTATTTTTATTGTTGCTATCATAAATGAGATTTGTTTTCTGGCTTCTGCCTCTGATATTTCATTGTTGATATAAAAAATGCCTTTGATTTCTGAATATTGACTTTATTAGCAAAATTTAGCTATTTTGCTAAATTTGCTTATTAGGTCAAGTAGGTTTTTGGTGGAGTCTGTTGGGCTTTGTACATACCCTATCATGTCATCCCCAAATAATGACAACTTTACTTCCTCTCCAATTTGCATATATTTGATTCATTTTTCTTCTCTGATAACTATGGCTAGAACTTCCAAAATGATGTTGAACAGAAGTGGAGGAAGTGGACAGCCTAGTCTCATTCCTGATCTCAGGGGGAAAGCTTTATGTTTTTGCCTGTTGAGTAAGATGTTGGCTTCAGGTTTCTCATACATGGCCTTGATTATGTTGAGGTATGCCCCCTCTATTCACATTTTGCCGAGCATTTCTATCATAAATGGTTGCTGTACTTTACCAAATCCTTTTTCAGCATTAAATAATATGATATGATCATATGATTTTTTTCTATCTCTGATGTTTTATTGTTGGTATACAAAAATGATTTCTGAATATGGACTTTATAGCCACCTATTTTGCCAAATTTGATTATTAGGTCGTGCAGGTTCTTGGTGGAGACTATCAGGTTTTCTATGAACAATGCCATGTAATCTGCAAATAATGACAGTTTTACTTCCTCTTTTCCAATTTGGATTCCTTTTTCTTCTCTGATAACTATGGCTAGAATTTCCAAAGCTATGTTGAATGGAAGTGGAGAAATCAAAGAGCCTTGTTTTGTTACTGATCTTAGTGGGAAAGCTCTTAGTTTTCACCCAATAATTACGATATTGCCTTCGGGTTTCTCATAAATGACCTTTATTAGATTGAGGTATGCTCTCTCTATTCCCATTTTGCTGAAAATTTTTATCATAAATGGTTGCTGTATATGATCAAATGCCTTTTTGGCATATGTTGATTTGATCATATGGTTTTTGCCTTTCATTTTGTTGATGTGGTATCTTACACTTATTGGTCAGTGAATATTGTACCATGCCTGCATTCCTGAAATGAATCCGACTTGGTCATGGTGTATGATTTTTTTAAAAAATTTTATTGTTGTTGTATTACATCCATCTCATTTTTGCTCCCTTCTGTTCCCCTCCCCACCCACCTATATCCCGCAAAGTCAATCACACCTATTATCCATGTCCATGGTTCCTTTATACTAGGTTCTTGTCTAAACTGCTCTCCTTCCTTGCCTCTTCCTCACCCTCCCCCCAAACCCCTTCCTGCTGACCACACAAGGCCTATTCACTGTATTCATATATTTCATTCTTTTTTGCTTATTGTTCATTATTGTCCTGTGATGGGTGAGATCATATGATATTTGTCCTTCCCTTACTGGTGTATTTCACTAAGAATAATACTCTACAGTTCCATGCATGTTGTTGAAAAGGGTAGGAGTTCCTTCTTTCTTTCTGCTGTATAGTATTCCATTGTGTAAATGTACCAAAGTTTTTTGATCCAATCATCCACTGATGGGCACTTAGGCTGCTTCCAGCACTTCGCTATTATAAACAGTGCTGCTATGAACATAGATGTACATAGGTTCTTATGAATTGGTGTTTCAGCATTCCTTGGGTATAGTCCAAGTAGTGGAATTGCTGGATCAAAAGGCAGTTCCATTTTTAGTTTTTTAAGGAAACCCCATACTGTTTTCCACAGTGGCTGCACCAGTCTGCATTCCCACCAACAGTGCATGAGGGTTCTCTTTGCTCCACATCCTTGCCAACACTTGTTGTTTGTTGATTTGTTGATGATTGCCATTATGACAGGTGTCAGGTGGTATCTTATTGTGGTTTTAATTTGCATCTCTCTGATGACTAGTGATGTTGAGCATTCTTTCATATGCCTCTGGGCCCTTTGTATATCTTCCTAAATGAGTTGTCTGTTCAGGTCCTTTGCCCATTTTTTAATTGGGCTGTCTGTCTCCATGGTGTTGAGTCGCATTAGTTTTTTATATATCTTGGAGATCAAACCCTTGTCTGAGGTATCATTGGCAATTATGTTTCCCAATACAGTTGGTTCCCTTTGAATTTTGCTGATATTTTCTTTAGTTGAACAGACACGTTTCAATTTGATATAGTCCCATTTGTTGATTTGTACTTTGATTGCCTTTGCCCTTGGTGAAGTATCAGTAAACATATTTCTGCGTAGGATATCCAAAAGATTACTGCCTATATTTTTCTCCAGGACCTTTATGGTGGCACTGCTTATGTTTAAATCCTTTATCCATCCTGAGTTTATTCTGGTGTATGGTGTAAGTTGGTTGTCTAGTTTTTTCTTTTTGCATGTTGCTGTCCAGTTCTCCCAACACCATTTGTTGAAGAGACTGTTTTTACTCCATTTGATGTTCCTTCCCCCTTTGTCAAATATTAGTTGTCCATAGAGTCCTGGGTTAATTTCTTGGCTCTCTATTCTGTTCCATTGATCTATATGTCTATTCTTATGCCAGTACCAGATAGTTTTGATGACAGTAGCCTTGTAGTATTGTTTGAAGTTCAGTATTGTGATTCCTCCTACTTTCTCAATATTGCTATGGCTATTCATGGGCATTTTTGGCTCTATATAAATTTTTGAAGTATTCTTTCTATTTCTGTGAAGTCTGTCATTGGTATTTTAATTGGGATTGCATTGAATCTGTAGATTGCTTTGGGTAGTATGGACATTTGAATGATGTTAATTCTTCCCATTCATGAACATGGTATATGCTTCCATTTATTTGTATCTTCCTTGATTTCTTTCTTCATTGTTCTGTAGTTTTCTGAGTACAGGTCTTTTACCTCCTTAGTTAAGTTGATTCCTAGGTACTTTATTTTTCTTGTTGCTATGGTAAATGGGATTTGTTTTCTCACATCTATTTCTGTTGTTCATTATTGATATACCAAAATGCTTTTGATTTCTGGATATTGACTTTATATCCAGCTATTTTGCTAAATTTGCTTATTAGGTTGAGTAAGTTTCTGGTGGAGCCAATCAGGTTTTGTATGTACACTATCATATCATCTGCAAATAATGACAGTTTGACTTCTTCCTTTCCAATTTGGATACCTTTGATTACATTTCCTTCTCTGATGGCTATGGCTAGAACTTCCAAGACAATATTGAATAGAAGTGGAGAAATGGACAGCCTTGTCTCATTCCTGATCTTAGGGGGAAAGCTTTTAATTTTTGTCCATTGAGTATGATGTTGCCTTCAGGTTTCTCATATATGGCCTTTATGATGTTAAGTTATGCTCCCTCTACTCCCATTTTGCTGAAGGTGTTATCATAAATGGTTGCTATAAATTATCAAATGCTTTTTTAGCATCTATTGATATGATCATATGATTTTTGTCTTTCAATTTGATGATGTGGTGTATTACATTTATTGATTTACAAATATTGTACCATCTTTGCATCCCTGGGATGAAACCCACTTGATCATGGTGTATGATCTTTGTACTGTACTGCTGAATCTGGTTGGCCAATATTTTGTTGAGAATTTTAGCTTCTATGTTCATCACAGATATTGGCCTATAGTTTTCTTTCTTAGTTGTGTCTTGCCCTTGTTTTCAGATTAGAATAATATTGGCCTCATAGAAAGAGTTTGGGAGTCTTCCCTGTTCCTGGATTTTTTGATATAGATTGAGAAGGATAGGAGTTAGTTCTTCCTTAAATGTTTGGTAAAATTCACCTGTGTATCCATCTGGTCCGGAGCTTTTGTGCTTTGGGAGATTTTGGATTACTTCTTTATTTTTACTAGTTGTTATTGGCCTATTCAGGCTTTTTGTTTCTTCTGGGTTCAGTTTTGGTAGATTATACCTTTCCAGAAATGTGTCCATTTCATCCAGGTTGTCATATTTTTGTCATATAGTTGTTTGTAGTAATTTCTTACAATCTTTTGTATTTCTGAGGTATCAGTTGTGAATTTTTCCTTTGTCAGTTCTGATTCTGTTTATTTGGGTCCTCTCTCTTTTTTTCTTTATGAGTATGGATAAAGGCTTGCCATTTTTAAAATTTTTTTAACGAACCAGCTCCTGGACCTGTTGATTCTTCAAATTGTAGTTTGAATCTCTGAGTTATTTAGTTTTGCTCTAATCTTGATGATTTCTTTCCTTCTACTTGCTCTGGGCTTGGTTTGTTCTTGCTCCTCTAGTTCTTGCAGCTTTATGGTTAGGTTGTTTTCATAAACTTCTTGTGACCTTTTTAAGTAGGCCTGTATTGCTATAAATTTCCCTCTGAGCACTGCCTTTGCTGTATCCCATAGGTTTTGGGTTGTTGTGTGTTTATTGTCATTTTTTTCCAGGAACTTTTTGATTTCTTCTTTGATCTCATTGTTAACCCATTTATCACTTAAAGACATGTTATTCAGTCTCCATGAGTTAGAGAATTTTTGTTTTTTTCCCTTGAGATTGGTTTCTAGTTTCAAGCCATTGTGATCTGAGAAGATGCTTTGTATGATTTCAATTTTCCTGTATTTGTGGAAGCTTGCCTTGTGACATACCATGTGGTCTATCTTAGAGAATGATCCATGTGCATTTGAAAAGAATGTATATTTTGCTTCTTTGGGGTAAAAGACTCTATATACATCAGTCAGGTCCATTTTCTCTATAGTGTTGTTCAGTGCCACAACATCTTCGGGGATTTTTTGTTTGGAATATCTGTGCATTGTTGATAGTGGGGTATTAAAATCCCCTACTATTAGTGTGATGCTGTCTATATCCTCCTTGAAGTCCTCCAAGATTTTCCTTATATATTTCAGAGCTCCTACTTTGGGTGTGTATATGTTTACCAGAGTTATTTCTTCTTGGTGGATTGTTCCCTTAAGTATTACAAAATGTCCATTTTTGTCCCTTTATTACCTTAATTGTAAAATCTATTTTACCTGAAATCAGTATTGCTACTCCATTTTTTTTTTTCATGTCCATTTGCTTGATATATATTTTTCCATCCCTTCACTCTCAGTCTGTGTCAATCTTTTGTTTTGAGGTTGGTCTCTTGACGACAGCATATATGTAGGTCATGTTTTGTGATTCATTCAGCTACCCTATGTCTTTTGATTGGTGCATTTAATCCATTTACATTTAAGGTTATTTTTGATTGATATTTATTCATTGCCATTTTCTACCTTTGTAATTGTATTCCTCTTTGGCTTTCTCCGTTTCTTCATTTTATTTATTTATTTTTAAAGCAGACCCTTTAGCATTTCTTGCAATGCTGGTTTGGTAGAGATGTATTCTTTTTGTCTGTTTTTTGTCTGGGAAGCTTCTTATTTCTCCTATCTTGAATGAGAGCCTTGCTGGTTATAGTATTCTTGGTTGTAGGCCTTTGTTTACCATTACTTGAAATACTTTTTGCCATTCTCTTCTGGCTTGAATTGTTTCTGTTGAATAATCATTTGATAGCCCTATTGGAGCCCTTTATATGTTATTTGTCATTTCTCTTTTGATGCTTTCAGGATTCTCTTTGTCTTTGAAATTAGCCATTTTAATAATAATGTGCCTTGGTGTTGGTCTGTTTGGGTTGATCCTCATTGGGACCCTTTGTGCTTCCTGAGCTTGAGGATTGTATTCACTCATCATGTTAGGGAAATTTTCTATCATGACTTTTTTTAACAGGTTTTCCATTCCTCATTTCTCTTCTCCTTCTGGTGTCCCTATGATAATGGATGTTGTTACGTTTCATGTTTTCCTGCAGCTTTCTTAAACCCTCTTCATTCTTGTTTAGCCTTTTTTAATTCTCTTGTACTGTCTTGGAGTATTTGTCTACATTATCCTCCAACTTGCTAATCCAGTTCTCTGCTTCCTCTAGCCTACTATTGATTCCTTCTACTGTATTCTTCAATTCAGAAATAGTATTCTTCCTTTCCTCCTGGCACTTATTGGTATTTTCTATGTCCTTTTTGATACTGTTGTAGCTCTCAGTAAGTTCCTTGTAACTTCCCTGGAGTTGTTTATAGTTTTCTTTAAGCTGGCTAAGCTCATGGAGTTTCTCTATCAACATTGTATTGAATTCCTTATCTGATATATTGTGTGCCTCTGTTTCATTTGGTGGTCTTCTTGGGGATTCTTCCTTTCTTTTTGGTGATGGACTGATTCTTGTTTTCCCTATTTTGGGTGTCTGTTGTTGCTTGCTTTTTGTTTTTTTGGCTTTTACTTTGATTAATCTGCTTTGCTTCCTTGCCTTAGTTGAGCACCCTTCTGTGTTAAGGGATTTGTGGAGTTCAGTTTTGCAGTCTCCCACATTTTCTCCACTTGTTGTTCTTGGTGTGTCCTTTATTTGGGCTGTTTGGTTGCATACTGGATTCGTTGTGTATGTTGCTCCTTTCCTTCCAGTCAAGATACTCCTTCTATCCTTTCTCATAGAAATGAAGAGAGGGAGAATCAGAAATCCTCAAGTATAAGTGAACAGTGTAAGTGTATGTATATAGTTGCCGCATCTGCCTCCCTGTTCACCCTTAGTGGTCTCTGATTGGTCCAGGTGGAGCCAGGAGCTGTGGGCTTTTAGCAGAGAAAAAAAATTTTTTTTTTTGATTTAAAGAAGAGAAAGAAAAAGAAAAAGAAAAAGTAATAATAATAAAGAAAGGGTTTAGGTGGCTGTTCACCCTTTATGATCTCTGATTGGTCCTGGTGGAGCCAGAACCTGTGGGCTTTTAGCAGGAAGAAGAAAATAAAAAAAAAAAGGAAAGAAAAGAATAAAGAAAAGGTTTAGGTGGCTGGGCAGGGGTGGAATACTTAGATTGAGGACTGAGAATGTAATATAGCCTGAGAGTGAGTAGACTTTGAATCAAGTGTATGGGGAGGGTCTTGGGTATTTAGGTGGATTGAGATAGGGGAGGATTAAAAATATGTGAGAAGTAGCTTTTGAAAAGGATATGTTAGGGATTAATAGTTTATGTAGCTCTCAGTGTAACTCAGGTGTTTGAGATTAGCAGCAATCCATTTCCTGAGTCTGCCTCTTTTTCTTGGTCAGGTCTCTGCAGTCTACAGTCTAGCTGGTCTTGGAGTGGCAGGGCCTATGATTGTCACAGTCAGGGCTGATTCTGAGTGTTAGCCCTCAGGTAGCCTAGCTGGGTTTTAGGGCTGCCGGCATTCTGGGGCCCTCCCTTTTCTTCCATTTGAAGTTTAGCAGGGTGCCCCCTCCAAATCCTGGTGGAGGTTCCTGCCTGTGATGGGCACCTGGCACCCCTGCAGGGTGGCCTGCAACCTAGCTGGTTCCTGTGATGACTGGCCCTGAACCCACAGCTCCCAGAGGAGGCAGCCCCTGTCTGCCAACAGTGCCCAGGGTCTGCCAACACTGCCCAGTTCCCCCAGGCAAGGGCCAATCCTCCAACAAACCAGATCTCCAAGGAATCCTTCATGCCACCTCTGTGATGTGTGCCCTCCTAGCTCATCTGCAATGTGGCCTTTGTTGCCTGCAATGGGTGGGTCAGTTGCCCCAGCTACAAGTTCCCAGCTAGCAGTTTGGAGTTTCTGCAGGAGCCTGGGGGCCGTTGTGGGTGCGCAGTGCTGGGCCTCCCCCCTGGCAGGTGCTTCAAGTTGCTGTTTCCCCAGTTGCCCAGCAGCACCGTTTTCAGCCCTCTTGCTGCCCTGGTCAGTGCACTTCTCTGCTCCCCTGCTCTTGCTCCCCTCAGATCTCTTCTCCTCTGCCTCTGACCCAGTGAGGAGCTTCCTCTCTCTCAGTCTCCAGAGCAAGCCTCTCACACAGTCCCTCTCCTGCAGGAGTTCAATTCTTCATTCTCTCTGGCATTTGCCCTTGCTTCCCACACTTCACTGCTCAGATTTCTAGTCTCTAGGGAGTCTGGAGCTTGCTTCAGTTAAAAACGTCCCTCTGGGTAGAGCTGTCACTGCCCAGAGATGACCTCTGCCTACTGGCCAGTTTGGAACTGTCTCACCTGCTCTCCTGTACATCTCTGCTGCCTCTGGGCTGTGCTCCCCTGAGTCCATATGCTGACCACCCCAATTCTTAGGGACCTGAAGATGTCTCACACTCCCTATCCTGTCCTCCAGCTGCTCTGGTACTTGAGAACGCCATCACCACTGCTCTCTACTCTGTCCCCATCTTTGATCTCTGATCATATAATTTTTGTCTTTCATTTCATGTGGTGTATTATGTTTATTGATTTGAGAATGTTGTACCATCCTTTCATCCCTGGGATGAATCCCACTTGATCATGGTGTATGATGTTTGTAATGTATTGCTGTATCCTGTTGGCCAATTTTTTTTTGAGAATCTTAGCATCTATGTTCATCAGAGATATTGGCCTGTAGCTTTCTTTCTTAGTTGTGTCTTGACCTGGTTTCGGGATTAGAATAATATTGACCTCATAGAAAGCGTTTGGGAGTCTTTCCTCTTGTTGGAATTTTTGGAATAGGTTGAGAAGGATAGGAGTTAGTTCATCTCTAAATGTTTGGTAGAATTCACCTGTGTAGCCATCTGGTCTGGGCCTCTTTTGCTTTGGGAGGTTTTGGATTACTTCTTCAATTTCACTAGTCGTTATTGGTCTATTCAGGATTTCTGCTTCTTCTGAATTCAGTTTTGGTAGATTATACATTTCCAGAAATGTGTCCATTTCATCCAGGTTGTCATATTTCTTGTCATATAGTTGTTTGTAGTAATTTTTTTACAATCCTTTGTATTTCTGAAATATTGGATGTGACTTCTCCTCTGTCATTTCTGATCTTGTTTATTTGGGTCCTCTTTCTTTTATTCTTGATGAGTCTGGTTAAAGGCTTATCAATTTTGTTTGTTTTCTCATAGAACCAGATCCTAGATTTAGTCATTCTTTGAATGGTAGTTTGAATCTCTGAGTTATTTAGTTCTGCTCTGATCTTGATGATTTCCTTCCTTCCACTTGCTCTGGGCTTTGTTGCTCCTCTAGTTCTTGCAGCTTTATGGTTAGGTTGTTTGTAAAAGCTTCTTCTATCTTTTTTAGGTAGACCTGTATTGCTATGAATTTCCCTCTGAGGACTGCCTTTGTTGTGTCTCATAGGTTTGGGGCTTTTGTATATGCATTTTCAGTTGTTTCCAAAAACTTTATTTCATCTTTGATCTCATTTTTTCCCATTCCTTACTTAATAACATGTTATTCAGTCTTCACAATTTAGAATGTTTTTGTTTTTTATCCTTGATGTTGATTTCTAGTTTAAAGCCATTATGATCTAAGAAGATGCTTGGTAATTTGTGGAGGCTTGTCTTTTGACCTACCATGATGTCGAGCTTTGAAAAATTTCCATGTGCATTTGAAAATAATGTGAATTTGGCTTCTTTGGGGTGAAAGGTTCTGTATATGTCAGTTAAATCCATTTCATCTAGAGTGTTGTTCAGTGCCATAATAATCTTGGTGATTTTTGTTTGGGAGATCTGTCCATTGTTAATAATCGAGTATTAAAATCCTCTGCTATTAGTGTGTTGCTGTCAATATTCTTTGTAAAGTCCTCCAAGATTTTCCTTATATATTTTGGAGCTCCTTTGTTGGGTGCATGTATATTTACTAGGGTTATATCTTCTTGATAGTTCCCTTAAGTATTATGAAATTTCCCTCTTTGTCCTTTTTTATGACCATCATAAAATCTATTTTGTCTTAAATAAGTATTGCTACCCCAGTCTTTTTTGTGTGTGTCAATTTGCTTGATATGTATTTTTTCATTCCTTCACTTTCAATCTGTATAGATCTTTTGTTCTGAGGTGGGTCTCTTGTAGACAGCATTTTTGTGGGTCACATTTTCTTATTCATTCAGCTCCCCTATGTCCTTTATTTTTTTACAGATTTTATTTATTATTTTTAGAGAGAGGGGAAAGGAGAGAGGCAGAGAGGGAGAGGAACATCAATGTATGGTTGCTTTTTACCTTCCCCCCACTACAGATCTGGCTGGAGACCTGGCTTGCAACCTGATTATGTGCCCTTGCTGGGAATAAAACCAGGGACCTTTGGGTTTGTAGGTCAGTGCCTTATCCACTGTGCCACCAGCCAGGGCCTACTCTATGTCTTTTGATTGGCACATTTAATTCACTTACATTTAAAGTTATTATTGATAAATACATATTCATTGTCATTTCCCCCCTTTATACCTGTGTTCCTCTCTTTCTCTCTCTTTCTTTTCCTCTTTTTAAAGCAGACCTTTAGCATCTCTTGCAATGCTGTGTTGGTGGAGATGTGTTCTTTTAGCCTTCTTTTTATTAGGAAACTCCTTATTTCTTTTTCCATTTTGAATGAGAGCCTTACTAGGTAGAGTATTCTTCTGTTCAGGTCTTTGTTTTCCATTACTTGGAATATCTTTTGCCATTCCTTCTGGCTTGTATTGTTTCTGTTGGGTAATCATTTGATAATTTTATTGGAGCCCCCTGATATGTTATTTGCTGTTTCTCTTTTGATGCTTTTAGGGTTCTTTCCTTGTCTCTGACATTTGCCATTTTAATTATCATGTGCCTTGGAGTGGGTCTGTTTTTGTTTAATTTCATTGGGATCCTCTGTGCTTCCTGAGCTTGAGTAACATTTTCATTCATCAAGTTAGGACATTTTTCTGTCATTACTTTTCCAAACAGGTTTTTTATCCCTTGTTCCTCTTCTCTTTCTGGTATCCCTATGATATGAATATCATTGCATTTCATGTTGTCCTGCAGGTCTCTTAAAGTCTCTTCATTCTTTTTTAGTCTTTTTTCATTTTGTTGCACTATATTGGGATATTTGTTTATGTTGTCCTCCAACTAGTTGGCTGAACTCATTGAGCTTCTCTATCATCATTATTTTGAATTCCATGTCTGATTGTTTGCCTTTGTTTCATTTAGTGACATTCCTGGGGAATCATCTTTTCCTTTCACTGATGGATTGCTTCTTTTCCTCCCCATTTTTAGGTTTCTCTTCTTGCTTGCTTTTGCTTTATAGATTGGCTTTTCTGAGTTCTTATTTTTGTAATGTGACCCTCTGTCATGTAGAGGTGCACTATATTTACTTCCTGGATTCATCCCTGGTGAGGTCAGATCATTCCATAGCCAGGGCCTAGTCAGCTTGTTGGAACCAACCAGATACCCACTGTTTTTGTCTGTGCCTTTCAGTTTTTAATTCTATTGATCTGTGCTCATATATCAGGTGTAGGAATAGCTGGGCAGGATTGATTAGCTCTGTGGTAAACCAGTCAATCTGTGATCAGTGGTCACCTTAGTCACTACTGAGTAGGGCCAGATAATTAATCTTTAATTCAATTAGACTCTGATTAGCTGCCAGGCTCAGGCTATGATAGGCTGAACAGAGTACTTCAGTTGTAATCCTATCAATCTGTGACCCACCATCAGGCACAGATGCAGCTTGATGGGACAGACCACAGACCAATTCAGTTGTAAATCAATGAATCTGTGATCAGCCACCAGGCTCAGGCACCACTGGGATAGACAGAAAGAGTTAATTGTAATCCAGTGACTCTCTAATCAGCTGCCAGTCTCAGGCGCACCTTGGTGGGATAGACATATTCATGTAAGTCAACGTGTCTGTGACTAGTTGTCAGCCCAGGTGCTGTTGGGTGAGACTGACCAACCCAGTTATAAACCAATGAATGTATGATCATCCAGCAGCCACATATACCACTGGGCAGGAGTGACTGACTGACCCAGCTATAAATCAATTGGTTTATAATCAGCCACCAGGCCCCAGCACTGCTGGGTGAGATGGACCAACTCAGTTGCAAACCAGTGAATTTCACAATCAGCTACCCAGCTCACACACCACTGGGCAGGATTAACTGATCTAGCTGGAAATCAGTGAGTTTGTAATAAGCTGCCAGGCAAGGCACTGCTGGGCGAGAAATACCACTTCAGGTACAAACTATTGTATCTGTGCTCAGCCACCAAGCTCAGACATGGTAGGGTGGGATAGAGTTATTCAGATGTAAATGAATGAATTGTGATCAGGTACCAGGCCCAGGTACCACTGCTGGGTGTGTGTGTGGGGTGGGGGGAGGCATATCGATTCCAGTGGGCTGGGCTAGCTATGAGGACCCCTCAGACTGAAACCACTTGGTGCCCGAGGTGTGGGCGATGAGCCAGCACTGGGATCCCCACAGCTGCTTCCCCACTGTTCTCCTCAAGCTACCACCATAAACTCCCCAAGCATCTCCAGTCCTCTCTGCCCTCTCTCTGCTGGAGCCCAGGGTAGGTGCGTGCCAATGTATTTTCATTGTGGCCACCTCAGTGGTTCTCTGTCTCTAGTGCTCTCTTAGGCTGGTAAATCCTATAGCTGCCTGTCCTTCTCAGCTGTATGATGCTCTACCCTTTGCCATATTGCTGTAGGCTGGGAAGCCCAGCTAGGGGGCCAGAACCCACCCTTCTCAGGTGGAGCCCCTAGCTCCATTCCTTTGACTGCTGCCTTTGGTGCGGGCCCAGCCAGCCATCTCACATTTCCACAATTCCTACCAGCCACTTTGTAATGAAGCAGCCTCTTCTGTTCCATCTGTGGTTATAAGGCTCCTTTCCAGCTGTTGTTCTGTTGGTAATTCCAGATGATTTTCCCCCCGAATTAAGTTGCAATTCCACATGGGTCCTGGAAGGAGTTTGGTGTAGCTCCACTTACTCCTCTGCCATCTTTGACCCCCAGGATTCTTAAATAGTAGGTCTCAGGGACACTCAAAAGGTAGAGCACTTAACTGTTGAAATGGAAAGGAAGTGTGGAGAGGAAGGTACCACCTTGTCTATATTTATCCTTTTGTTTACTTAAACCTTACATTTCTGAACAATCCTGGAGCAGAATGTCTAACCATTATGATCTTAGAAGATACCCAAGAACCACATGGCTTTCATGACTGGACATGAGCTACTAGGTTAAATAAACAGATATTGCACTAAATTGGTTAAATAATGATTGTGTTGCAGGGTTGGTTTAAGTTGTACATGCATTAGCTTTTCTAATGCTCATCACAGCTCCATGAAGTGTGTGATTTTATTACTGACAGGCAGCATAGTAAAGTAAATAATCCCATAGTTCTAAAGCAGGAATGCCTCTAACAGCTATTACTAAGGGTATAATCTCATCCCTGAATGACATAGGTTCCTCCTTTGCGGAAGCATATTCTTCTCCAATTTACAGGCAAGGCAACAGATGTTGAAAATCTCACTCCCAGTAACATGTAAACAGGCAGCCAAAATCTCCACACTTGATCTTACTCTACCCTGCTTCTGGTAGATACATTTAAAAAATATTGTTTTCTGCTTTTTATTTTTCTCCTTGTAAAATGGTATATATAACTATGTTTCTACCATTATAATATAATCAGATGGTTCAAGTAGAAAATAGTAGTTGTCCATACATTTATGTCAGTAGTTCCCAAAGTTTTCCAGATTTTAGGCCCCCTCCCAGAATAGGTCTTCGACATAGACTCACTGGGTGTGAAATATGTGAAAAGTATATTGATTAGACCTGAAATGTTGTTTGTTAGCCAATGCAGCATAACAAATTAGCCCCAAATTTAATGATCTAAAACAATAGTAAGTATTATTATCTTGTATGACATCTAGGCATCAGAAATCCAGGAAGAGTTTAGCTGGGTGATTCTGGCTCAGGGTCTCTTATGAGGTTTTACCCAGGATGTTGGCTGGAGGTATACTCTGAAGGCTTGACTGGGGTACTCATTCAGTTCCAAGGTGGCTGACTAATGTGACTTTTGATAGGAGGAGGCTTCAAATCCTTGCCAAGTAGACCTGTCTTTTGAGCTATATGAGTATTTTCAAGTCATGGTAACTAGCTTCTCCAAGAACAAATGATGAAAGGGTGAGAAAATAGAAACAAACAAAAACAAAAACCCTGTGTATCACATACTATTACCTCTACTATATTCTTCGTCCCAGAAACCAACTTTGATGTCCTGAGGTAATGGTAGGAGGAATTACACTAGATGCTACACAGGAGGCAGAGATTGTCAGGGACTATCTTGAAAGTTGGCAGCCACTACTTTATCCTTAAGGAACTAGTCATTTTACTGCAGGTGACAGACAGCCTAATAATTATATATGTATTTCTAAAACTTAATTATGGCACTAAAGGGTACATATTCTGGGTCAGTTTTGTACCCATTAATGAGAGTATATAATTTATACAGATGTCTCCTTTTCACTCTGCTTCATATACCCTCTCCTTAAAATGAAAAGGTCAAGAAAGGTGGTAACCTGAACTGAGTCTCAGGTAATACTTTTTTTTTTTTTAATGGCAGGCAAAGGACATGGAGTATAGCATTAGGAAGAGGAATTAGAAGATAAAATTTGAAAAATAAAAAAATGGAATGCTTAGAGTAGTTCTCTAATACAGTGTGTAAGTTAGAGAATGGGGAGCAAAATTGAAAAAAGGCAATCCGTGACCTAATCTGAAGGATTTTGTGTGTCACACTGTATGATCTGTCTTATAGGCAATGAAAGGCTGAAGGATTTCAAGTTAGTTAGTTGCATTATAATAATTACATTGTAAGAATACCACTCTAGCAATGGTGGAGGATGGCTTGAGGAAGGTAATCCCAGAGCCCATTACCAGTTAGGTCATTGCAACTGTGTAGGCAGATATGGGTCTTCCAGCACAGGTAGAGCTAGCAGTGATTCAGAGCTTAGAATGGGTTTACAAAATGATTAGAAGAAAAAATCAACAAAATTTTCTAGTTGGCTAGGTCAGGAGTATGAAAGAGAGTGTGAACATAAAGAAAATCTTAAAATTTTGGTTTCTTTGATTGGAAAATTATTTCTAATATCTTTCAATGTTTTTATTAAAATTAGAGAATATGTGTGAAATTCCTAGTACCCTGCCTGCCATGCCAAGACACAATAAGTTGTAGCTATAAGTAAATATAAAGAAAACAAATAATAAATTAAAATTATTAGGAAGAACACTCCTCTATGTGTGTACATTTATGTATGAGTGTATGTATATCAATGAAAAATAGCATACATAAAGGATTCTGCTTCAAAATTATAGATTTACTTTAATAATACTAACATCATTTATTGACTCTATGAAAGAAATCTTTCCAGAAAAGCACCATGAGTGACAAAGCCCCAAGTGCCAAGATTGAGGTCTAATAGAAAATTGAAAATTAGAATAAAAATAATAAAAATGGCATTCAATTTATAGGATGTCCATAAAGTTTGGAAATATAGATAATCATAATGTTATCAAGGACATATTTAATTTATGAAAAAAAATTATGTTTCCAGATTTTTTGGATCCCTTATATGTACATGTATGTATATTGATTATATATGATATTAAAGTATAAATATATAAAGCACATATAAATATATATAAACAACAAATAAAAATTTTAGAATGGATTGATTCTTAAAACAAGTAAAATATATTGGTGTTAAAACATTGCTTTATTAGACAATCTTCAAAATTCCACTCTTTATTTTTCAGAAAACCCTACTGCATTGACATGAAAATTGGTAGGGGAACATTTTTCTCCATAATTGCTTTTTAATTTAGTCTGTATCTAATTTTACTTTTGGAACTAGCCCCAACTGTTTGAAGTTTAATGTATTTTCGAATTGTGTTATTCTTTGTTTCATTTTTTCTTATTTTGGAAAACTAAGTAGCATATAAAGTAAATTTTGTCTCTGACTTTTAAAAAATTATTTCCATATTTTGGTCCATATTTTGCTGCCTTCAATTTCTCTGCACAAGGTGAGAAGGTAGAGTTTGCCTGTTTTGTTCTTCCTCTTTTAAGCTCTCTATTTGTTCATATGTCCACTATATGAGGGACTATACTCAACTGCTCGTTTTGGTTAAATGGACTAGACTATATCATGCTTAGAGCACACAAATATAAACCTGTTAGACTGTAAAATGCCGGGGAAAAGCAATGGTGGTGGAGGATTTTTCCATATTATAATTTTAAAAGAAATGTCCTAACCCTTTGTTGCCCATGATCTTAATGCTATGTAGTAGAAATCTCAAGAACAAAATCATGGCAGATCCTAGCAGATGCCACTATCTCTTCAAGAAGTAGGGCTTCTTGAACTCATCCTCCTGGATTTGTAAACCTTAATTTCTTAACATTTTTGCTTTGTGCTCCCCTTTAAAAATGACCAGTGAAGAGGGGGAAGAAGGGAGTAAGAGAGTGGGGTAGAGAAAGAGTGGGGTTTAGATGAGAGCTAATGTGAAAGATCCATGGACGTGGACAAGAGGTGAAGATTGACTGCAGGAGGGGGGACAGGGGAGAGCAATGGGGGTAAAAATGAAACAATTGTAACACAACAATAATAAATCAATTAAAAAAAGAAGCATAACCAGCTGTTTGGCATGCAAGGATATGTGTTATTTTAATAAACTCAAAAATCCAGAGAGGCAAATTGTAGGTATAGAGTGTGCATGATAAATTGGCAATAACATTGCATCTCCTTATTTCACATACTTCTTATTAATTTTGAAAAACTATGTTTCTAAGGTTATGATTTAACATCATTGTTTCAGATATTCTGAAATAACCAATTCTGAGAGCAACCATCATGTCGAAGGAATACGATGTTAGAGCAACTATAATTTCTGGACCGCGTGCAGGGAGAACTGCTAAGAAAATTGTGGACTTCAATAACACCCCTTTACATACAGTTTACATGAAGAAGGTGTATGATGCTGATCCTGATGTTGCCACATCAAAAAGGGAAATGCATAAGGTATGCAAGGATCGCAAAAGTCCAGATATTACTCACAGAATCCAGGAGATCATCAATGAAAATCCAGGAAAGTCAATGTGCTCCATAGCAAGAGAATTGCAGATATTGGGTGCAACAGTTTGCAAGATTATTGCTGAAGATATCAGATACAGATAGTATGTTCTTAGAAGAGGCCATTTTATGACAGCAGACAAAGGAGAGACATTTTGAAAAAGCAAGGAAACTGCTAACAACATTGAAACACCCCAAAGAAGAAAACCCTCTGATTTACTTCTCCAATGAAAAGAATTCTCAGCAGGACCAAATTGTCAACAGAAAGAAACAACAGGTGGCTCTGTGATAATCTTAATGAAGTCCCAATTGTCATGAAAATGAAATTTCCTGCAACAGTGATAGTAATAGGTGTCAGCAATGAAGGAGATATCACGACCCTGCAGTTTTTCCCCGCAAGGCTTGAAGATAACTGTTGATGTTTACCTTGATGGTTTGAGAGAAGTTGTCGTACTGAGGATGAAGCAAATAGCAAATGGGTGTCATTTTACCTTCCAACAAGATGGTGCACCAGCATATAACACCAAAAAGGTGCAAGAATTTCTCAGTGTCAATGTTCCTGAATTCTGGTCAATGGAAATCTGGCAGCCTAGTTCACCAGATGCAAATAGTTTAGACAATTATGTAGGCAGCATTTGTGAGAGAGAAGTCAATAAACAATCTCATTTCAATAAAGAGGCTGTTAAAGCTAAGACTGAAAACATGATGATGTCCACGGATAAAGAAAAGTTAACGAAAGTGTGCTCAAGATTCCAAAGCTGAATTAAATCTATTATTGCAGCAAATGGAGAAGTTTTTGAACAATTTTAAAAATGACTGTTTATTTACTTACATATAAGAATAAATTTATTACAAAATATAACACTTTCATGGTATGTTATTTTAATAAAATTTTGCCACTTTATCGTGCATACCCTGTATGTGGTTTCATTTCAGATATGAGTCCTTCAGGCCTTTCTTTTCTTCTTTCTGTCTGCAGTTTCTCTTCTTATTATTAACTCAGTTATTTCTCAGGCCTAAGCTTAATTATTTTCTCTCTAGTTCCTATTTACCTCTAAGGAAACATGTGTTTCTCTTAGTCTGTGGATTTTTATTTGCTTTCTAGATCTCTTCTTAGAAACTTCTGAACATCTTTAGCAACATAGATCTTGTGGTCTTCCTGGACCAGAAATTTCCCTAATAGCTCTTGTTAGGAGGATGACTTGTTCTCTTGGGACAATTCCAGTTTACGTGAATTGTTCTGAAGTGATTATTAAGAGTGGTCCATTTTAGTCTCAAACACATTCTGGTTTGGGCAACAGATTATATGATCACTTCATTCATAAGGACATTTTTCTTAGCTTTCAAATCTTAATGAGGAGCAAGTTGTGGGGGGGATACTTATTGAGATGTTACTTATTAATAAAATAGAACATGGTGTCATATGTCATGTAAAATACTTATCTGTCCATGCTTTGAGGTTAATATCATCTCCATTTTTCTAATGAGGAAGCAAATGCTCAGAGAAATAAAGCAACTTGTCCAAGGACACCCAGACAGCTAATAGGAGAGCTGGTTACCTAGAATCAAGTCTTCCTTACTTCATAGACTATTCCTTTCATAGGTCTCCAGCGCCACTGCCATCCTAGCCATCATGGGCCCACAGCCAGATTTGTCCTTGTTCTGTGGCATCCTAC
>PVIW01010070.1:0-47037 GCA_004026585.1 Noctilio leporinus
TTGGTTTAGGTCAATATGTTTCATCCTTAGAGTGAGGCAGTAGATATCTAAATATGTTTCTTTCAGTCCAATCAATTAATTAAATCATCATTCAACAAATATATTAATTTTTTTCTTTGTTTTTGTTTTTTTAAATTTTATTGTTGTATTACATCCATCCCCTTTTTGCTCCCCTCTGTCCCCCTCCCCACCCACCCATCCCCCCCAAAGTCAATCCCACCTATTGTCCATGTCCATGGTTCCTTTATACTAGGTTCTTGTCTAAGCTGCTCCCCTTTCTTGCCTCTGCCTCCCCCCTCCCCCCAACCCCGTTCCCCCTGACCACTGAAGGCCTATTCCTTGTATTCATATACTTGGTTCTGTTTTGTTTGTTAGTTTTGCTCATTATTGTCCCGTAATGGGTGAGATCATGTGATATTTGTCCTTCACTGACTGGCTTATTTCACTAAGCATAATAGTCTCCAGTTCCATCCATGTTGTTGCAAAGGGTACAAGTTCCTTCTTTCTTTCTGCTATATAGAATTCCATTGTGTAAATGTACCAAAGTTTTTTGATCCAATCATCCACTGATGGGCACTTAGGCTGTTTCCAGCACTTGGCTATTGTAAAGAGTGCTGCTATGAACATAGGTGTACATAGGTTCTTATGAATTGGTGTTTCAGGATTCTTTGGGTATAGTCCAAGTAGTGGAATTGCTGGATCAAAAGGCAGTTCCATTTTTAGTTTTTTAAGGAAACCCCATACTGTTTTCCACAGTGGCTGCACCAGCCTATATTCCCACCAACAGTGTATGAGGGTTCCCTTTGCCCCGCATCCTCGCCAACACTTATTGTTTGTTGATTTGCTGATGATTGCCATTCTGACAGGGGTGAGGTGGTATCTTATTGTGGTTTTAATTTGCATCTCTCTGATGACTAGTGATGTTGAGCATTCTTTCATATGCCTCTGGGCCCTTCGTATATCTTCCTCAGTGAGTTGTCTGTTCAGGTCCTTTGCCCATTTTTTAATTGGGCTGTCTGTCTCCCTGATGTTGAGTCGCATTAGTTCTTTATATATTTTGGAGATCAGACCCTTGTCTGAGGTCTCATTGGCAATTATGTTTTCCCATACAGTTCCCTTTGAATTTTGCTGATATTTTCTTTAGCTGAACAGAAACTTTTCAATTTGATATAGTCCCATTTTTTGATTCATTCTTTTATTTCCTTTGCCCTTGGTGAAGTATCAGTAAACATAATTCTGCGTAGGATATCCAAAAGCTTACTGCCTGTATTTTTCACCAGGACCTTTATGGTGGCACTGCTTATGTTTAAATCCTTTATCCATCTTGAGTTTATTTTGGTATATGGTGTAAGTTGATGATCTAGTTTTATCTTTTTGCATGTTGCTGTCCAGTTCTCCCAACACCATTTGTTGAAGAGACTGTTTTCACTCCATTTGATGTTCCTTCCCCCTTTGTCAAATATTAGTTGACCATAGAGTCCTGGGTTAATTTCTGGGCTCTCTATTCTGTTCCATTGATCTGCATGTCTATTCTTATGCCAGTACCATGCTGTTTTGATGACAATAGGCTTGTAGTATTTCAACAAATCTATTAAAAAAACTTGCTATTCATTGGGCTCTAGGAGCAAGTAGGGGTGGGATGCAATAAGATAGAGAAATATATAAGACACAACCTTTGTTCTGAATGAATTTAGAATATGCAGAGTAGAGGTGGAGTTGAGATAGGATGAAGAGGAGAGACACGCAGCATCTATGATGTAGTTCAATCACCAGGGCCATATGCAAGTATCTGTGAAGGGAGAGGCATGGGGTGAAGATCAAGGTAGTAGGTAGGGCAGGAAGGTGTTCACCGAAAAGGTGGTAATTAAGCGGGGCTTTGAAATATGTGTATGACTTCTCTGGTTTGAGGAAAGAGGGCATCAAAATGCTCAGCAGTCATGGAATAGTAAGAAATTCCACCTTGCCAGAATATAAGATGCTTGGGGTGTGTGCATTGTGTGGTTGGGGCCTGAAGCTTGATAGGGTAGGTCATGTAGTCAGGTTATGAAAGGTCTTGAATGGTTGTGTGTGTGTGTGTGTGTGTGTGTGTTGGTTTTAGCACATACTCCACAAGTACATGAAAATAGTAAGACATGTAGAAATGATGTGTTTATTATAAATATACTTTTAAAATAAAAATAAGTAAAATGTGTAAAACAAGTCTTTCCATAATGTGTAAAACTGACTTTCCATAATATAGATATTTCTATCTCTTAAAGTTGATTCTTATCTCATGCCTCCATACACCTTGCTCTTCCCATTTATTTATGGAATGTTATATACCAAATTAAAATATGAAACAAAAAAGCTAAAAGAGTCACAAACTTGATGAGTTCCCTGAAGGCAACACATGGTGGAGATGACTTTTCTTTGCCTCAGTTGGGTCTTGTCCTTTTTCTCTGTATACCATTTGACTCTTAGAACTTATACACATGTACACACACACACACACACACACACACACACACACTTAGGAGAAGCTCAGCTCTGAAAGTTCCCTGTGATTGCATGAAGATGTCCAATGTCTCTCCCTTACCTCTCAGAAAATACCATGCTGCCCATTGGGCCCTTTGGCTGGCTCACCACGTAAGCAATTTCCAGTGTTCTGTTTGGCATCACTCCAACCCCAGCCACTGCCTCAAACAAATGTGCCTTTTTACTTAAGAAAAGCAGTGCTTTCATTTCAGAGAGTAGGTGGATGGTAGAAATGGAATAGCTTTCTTCCTTAAGAAGTATCAGAGCACCTGACCAGACCTTCCTACTCTTGGGTCCAAGGTTACATATTTTTCCTGTGATGGAAGCTTTTTCACAGTGTAAATGAGCTAGATAATGCGTGAAAAAAGATGGGTGCTGCAATTTACTTACTTTTGACTGCCTTTAGTAACATATGTTGTAACTTCATGGTAATAACACACTTCTTTTCCAAGAACCTCAATAGCTAAATAAGAATGAACAAATCAGTATTGAATTAGAGAGACAACTCCAGCCAACGATTCAAGAAGCCCTGGGCTCCTGAGAAAGTTGGGTTAGTCTCTGTGGTCCCAAGTTACTCATCTATAAAATAAGAGGCTGGACAAACTACTTCAGAGAGGCAAGTAGGAGAGTACGGTAGTTGAAAACACCAATATGCCTCATCCTCAGCTCTGCCATTTGCTTGCTATATGGTTATGACTCACTGAGCTCCATCTATAAAGAAGAATAAAAATAGTACCTGGCTCACAGAGCTATAGGGAGGGGTAAAGTAGGAAAAACAGGTAAAGTGTTCTGCACTGTATGTGTGTGCTTCACAAATGGAGAAAACAAAGGAGGTCAAGAAGTTTGAGATTGTGTGGGACAGTGACATAGCCCCTGTGCAGTCACCTAGGAATTTTGAGCTAGAAAACTTGATGCTGTCTTTTGGAAGAGGCTAGCTAGTGGGTCACCGATGCCACAGATCTGTAAGATGAGCTTCACCCACTTAGGGTGAAGAAGTTCTCCTAATGCACAGGAGAAGAAACAAATCAAATCCCTGAATGGAGATGAGACATGACTTTCTAGGGGGAATCTAGGGAATATCAAATAATAGCATTCATATCCCAGTAGCAAATACTTGCTGGATTCAGAAATGAAATAGTTTTTGGTTGGACATGAACACTCATTACCACCAGCTTGATTTCACCTTTGATTTATTTTGGGACTCAGTGGTGGATGGTGCAGCCTGTCATCCCTTCATAACCTCTTCTTGTTGGAACTGGAGAATTAGATCCACGTAACCAACCTTTCATCACGAGGCCATGAAATCACTACAAACAGAATACAACGAAGAGGGTTTTATCCTAGAGTACACACTGCAGACTATACCTCCTTGGATTATTAGGAAATGAGTCATAGTTCTGGCAGTGGAGTTCTCACAGGATTTGAGGGTGGAGAGAGGAAGGAATAACTCATCCAATTATGTGCTCCATTCACAAGGTACTGTCCCAGATCATGCATCCTGGGCTCATGACTTGCTCCTTAATCTGGTGGTCACACAAAGTGGCTCTCGAGCCGGGAAGAGATCGGGGGCCACAGTGGAATTATTTCCCCCTATGAATGGAGAAAGAGGGACTTGCCAAAACAAAAGCAAACAAACAAACATCAACAACAACATAAAATCCAGGAAAACCTGCTAAACTGGGAAAAAGATATCTATATTACCCCTTTTCTGTCAAACTCCCTCATGTCTAGAAATCTTTTAGATACTTCCCCTCAACTCCAAAATTTAAGCCAGTCACAGTCAGGTGTTCATCTACTTCGTGTGTGAAAACTGTTTCTTTCCTCAGGAAAGGCATGAAGCAGGCCCATTAGTGTATATTCACAGCATCAAGTTTCATCATTACCATCATCAGAATGGCTTTCTTTATCTGTTTATAGATTAATTAAATTGAAACCACGTTGAGTATCTTAAAGGTTCCTACTTTTAGCCCAGCCTTACAAAAGGATTTTCTCTCCTTGGCAATGAGTGATAATTATCTTCACATGTATGGAGGTGGCCCAGTACATGGTTGAGATATTACACAAGAAAAATAATACCTCGGTTTGTGGTTACTGATTCAGTTTTGTAACACTAAAATCCTCTGTGGCTTTACTTCTATGTATAGTTGAAATTGTCATGAGGCCTGTCTGTATTCATATATCATCTTTCAGCTCCCTCATGCCATTCTAACAAATGTTTATATCACTGCTTCACTTTCTCCTGATCCTAGAGCAGATTGCAACATCCATCCAAGGTTTCAGCACGTTCCTGAGTTACCATAGTGATGTGATGTTCTTGGAAGACTCTCCAGTTCCTTGCTTTTCAAGACCTCGGCTACTTTCCAAGGAATGTACCTTTGGAGACAGTCATTATCAGTCCTGGCTTAGGCTCTTCTTTGCCTCCACCACCTTGCATATCTACTTTCTTCTGACTCCAATCAGATGATGCTTACTGGCCACATATGTCTCAATAATACCAAGATTACTTTTAAATAGCATCTTGCATGTTTGAGAGCACTTTCCGCAATAACTCTGATACCTAATCATTTTACCAGCTTTGACTTAAGATAGTGAAGAGTGAGGGGGGCTGAGTGGAGGGGAGTGAAGAGGGAAAATTGAGACAACTGTAATAGCATAAACATTAAAATATAAATTTTTATAAAAGATAGGGAAAGGGTTGGCAAGTAAGTGGTTTTGTTCTTGAAGTTATGTTCTTAAGGCCAACTGTAGGACTGTTTAACCCCGGTTGTCTTCAATAACAGCAAAGATGCTGGGCAGACATAGTTTTGGATAGGCTTGTAGCCAAGAAGATAAATTAGTTTTTTTAGAGCACATATGGTCTGATTTTTATGTGTATCTTGAGAAACCACTTAAAGCATTTATTTTTTATTTAAAAAGAAAACCAACTTGGCATGCTCGTATATTTGCATTTCTGAATGGTAGGGTAAGCACATATTTCCTTAGTGTATTGGAATCCAATAATCACCATTATCCTCCATTTTTGGAGGTCCTTAAATCTATCTTGTTTGTTCTTGCATGCCTTAAAGAATCGGTGTGATTACTTGCTAAATCATGTCATACCTATAAAAATCCTTCTGTTACTTTAGTGCTGGGAGAAAGTTCTTGTGTTTCTATTATTCATAATATTTCAATAAAAAACAAGATACTGACATAAAAAAAGTCCGCATTTTTAAGAAGCTTTTAAACATATAATGTTGCCCCATTGCTATTCATCTAAATCAACTACAGGAGTTTTCCCAGTTTAAATGTTCTGCTTATTCGGAAAGCACATTTTAATTACTTGTTGCCTTAGCTAGACTTCTGGGTTGTTCTGCTTCTTGGATGTTGCTGGATGCAACAGGCCTCTGAATTAAAAGTGAGCTCTATCGAAAGTCCTTGGGGCGTGTCTTACTATGATTGCTTATGCTCTTAGGACCATTCTCTCTGGGAGTTGCTCAAATCATAGGTTTAGAAACCAGTTAAAACACTGAAATGTGGTGCTCTGGGAGGCTCAGACAAGTTAAGAAGATGTCATATAGCTGACTAGTGGCCAAGTCATGACAAGCCAGACTTAATTTCTTAATTATCTCCTGGTGTTTCCACTGCCCCCTGTGGCCTCTTACTAAAAACAAAACCTACAGGTAAGAACATGACAGCAGTCCTATGTCATTTGTAACTGAAAAGATAAACTCAAGACAAACAGTCTTCCATTCATTTATATAGATAAATACCATGGTCAGCATGCAGCTAAAGTCTGCAGAGCTCATTCTTGAACCTGTTCTGACCCTCAAGTTTGACTCAGAACCTTTGCTAAAATAAAGCAATCCTATTGTGGAAAGTAGCCTTAACCTCTCTGCTACTTTCATTTCTTTGCAGTCCATAGTTATTCAGTATCTTTTGACTCTGTACTTATGCTAAATTGGCAGCCCAATGGGACTTACATGGGAAGCAGAAATCACTATTTCAATGCCTCACTCACCTCTAAAGCTCAATTCTCTAGTTATAAGAAATTCTGCTAAATGTAAAATTACTTCATTATTTCATTTCTGCATTCTGAACATTTTGGATTTCACATTAAATTTTAGAACCATATCAAACGACTCTTCTTGAGGATTTGGATCAGCAGATTTACCTGCTTTATGTATATTTCCTCCTCAGAGCTTTCTCACCCAAGGGGCTGACCCAAGCTAGGCTAATCCAGTGTTTTCCCCTTAGTAATCTGGAATTGGTGCAGAGTGGCTCTAGTTACCCACTGATGGGTTTGGAGCTGGGAGGTTAAGGTAGCTATGTTCTTAAGTCATATGACCAGCTCTCCAACTTTATTTATATTATTTTATTTATTTTTGACCTTTCATCACATTTGGCAAAACTGATGACTCCTTTCTTCTTAAGACACTGTTTGTATGGTGTCTAATAAACCACATCCTCCTGATTTTACTGTTATCTTACTGACTGTTCTTTCTTAGCCTCCTGTGTTGGCTGCCTCTCCTCTTCCACACCATGTTTCATTCATCTTGTATCAATGTTATGCTGAATTGTTCTAAGGCCAATTTGGTTTAGGTGGAACTACATTTCCTAGACCTCCTTTTTCTCTATGGCTCCAGGTTAGAGTTACTCAAAAGAGGAACTTGCATGGGATTTCAGAAGAGGAACTGAAGCAGAGTCATTACTCTCTGAAGAATTTCAGGACCAGATGTAGTAATGAAAAGACAAAGAAGTGACCAGCAGGTTCTATTTTGTGTTCGTTTTCCTTCTTTCCAAGTGCAGTTCTTCCCCCTGCCCTCTGGCTATGTTGACTAGCTATGGTCCTAAACATACCATCTAATGCTTGACTATACATGCACAATAGTGGTATCTATGTAAATGAGCAGCTACTATGTTCCTTACAAAAAGTAATCCACATGGGGTTCCACTTCAGTGTCTAGATGAACCTCATTGGTCAGATTTTCCTGAAAGCTCTGTCTTGTCTATCTGCACCAGTGCTGTGAGAAGACAGGTTATTGATTCCTGCTAATCCTCCATTCTCCTCCCAGAATTTCATTGCTTCAGCTCCTCTAACAATGGTGTAAAATCTAATTCCTACGATAAATCCTTTATCCTATATCACTACTTACTGAACGCTGACTGAGACAAATATTGGAACCACTAGAAGCGGTTCTAGGGAAACACATTAAAAATAACAATAACAAATTAGGACACTGATGTGACTAGACTTAAAGGCACTCATCAACCTTTTATCAGTGATAAACAGGTCACAGGTAGTTTATGTCAAGTAATAGTTATTCTCCCAATTATGAATATGTAGTTGAAATAGATAATTAAGCAACTGATAGAATTCCCACATTCATTCCCTGATCTATGACTGAGGCTTTATTATGATAGGAGGGGAAAAATGGAAATCTAGGGCTTCCTTTTTCTACTGTGTCAGTAGCCCAAAATCAATATTGCATTCATGGAGGGATTGAAGAGATTTGTTCCATTATCAGGAGCTTGAAAGTGGCAGGAGCAGTGGTTCCTACCACATCCTCATTCAGTTGGCCTCTTTGGGCTGTGCAGATGACAGGAGGGTCTTGGAGAGTGACAAAGGATTTCGTAATTTTAATTAGGTTAGGCGACTCCATTTGTGGCCTGTTCCAGGTGTGGTTCCTTCATTGGATCTAAATAACACATCCCCTAGAATTGGTGTGCAGCTAGTAACCTGGTAAATATCTTTAGAACCCTTAGTAAAGACCCCCAGAAATAGTTTGCTCAGCTGGTATCTAGCAATATACTTCTCTGTCTCAAAAGTGTATCGACTATTCATCCATTTATCATAACCCTTTTCTCAGGAACCTCCCTGCCTCCCCATTTCAAAGGACACCAGGCTGGTTCACCCTGTCAATGACATCATGTTTCTTAAATCCATTGAGCAGAAAGCAGACACTTCCCTAGACCTATGTGTACAAGAGTGTAGGAAATATTTCTCACAAAAATGCAGGAGCATGCCAATTTGGTCATGCTTTTGTGGTCTGGAGCATATCAAGATATCTGCAATGAAAGTAGTCATGGATATTCAGCACAGTATAATGGGTTGCAGGTACAACATAGGGCTTATTGGGAGGTAAAACTTAAAATCAGGGAAAGAGTGGTACATGCAATCTGCCAAATTTTCATCACTCCATAGCACAGCAGGACACAGATGTCCCATATGTAAAGTATGACCAAAAGCCCAGCAGAGTGTTGCTTTAGCCAGAAAGCCTAGATGTACAAAACAGACCTCTTGCTTACTCACCCCACTGTGTAAGTTAGCCTAGGAGGGGGAGGGAATACCTGGTTTCTTGTAGGAAAAAGAAGTAAAACGAGATCTCCAGGTTCAGGAACATGGTGGGGAAGATGCATCCTTGGGATGAAGGTTTGTGTCCCGAGAGCACAGGAAACAACCTTGCCTGCTGAATGGAATGCTGAAATTAGCCAAAAGCCTTATCTCTGCAGACTGGCTCAGGGGACCTAAGCCAGTTCTTTGCTAAGCTTCCAAGAGGGGAAGGAGATGAGACCCCAGTGTTATCCAAATCTGTCTCTCTTCAATATTCCTTCCAAGAAAAGGGAAAAGTTGCTACATAAGTCCTTCTCCCAGTTCTAAAGCAGTGCTGAGGAAAAATGGCCCAAGCTGTGGATCTTCATTGATTCATGGGTAGTGGCTGATGGTTTTACTGGATATTCAGAGACTCAAATGGAACAAAATTGGAAAATTTATGGCAAGTAGACAGAAGCGATATGTAGATAGAACTCTCCAAAATGGACCTAAAGATATTTGTATCTCATATGATTATTTAACAAGGAACACCCTCAGCAGAGGTAAATTTTAATAAGCAGTCCAGCAAAAGGACTCATGCAGTGATTGCTAATTACTCTCTTTCTTCAGCCACCCCTCTCCTTGCCCAATAGGCTCATGGTGAAGGTGGCCATTGTGGCAAAACTGCAGGTTATACATGAACTCATCAGCAACATGGACACAAGACCATTTGGCTCCTTGCCAGCAACAGAGACCAATACTGAACCCATGATATGTCACCACTCCCAAGGGACATCAGCCAACCGCTTGGTGGAAGGTTGATTGCACTGGACTCTTTCCATCATGGAAGGAATAGCACTTTGTTCTCAGTGGAATACCACACATCTTGAATACAAATTTGTCTTCCCTGCCTGTGATGATTCTACCAAAACTGCCACTTGCAGGATTCCAAAATGCCTTATTCAGTGTTATAGTTTCCCACACAGTATTACATTTTACCTTGGAAATTATTCTATATCAGCTTCACTGATCTTATTATATAATCCTCATCACCCTGATGCAATCGATCTGATAGGATGGTAGACTATCCTTTGGAAGACTCAGTTATGTCACCTAATGCATAGCACTATTTTGGAGATCTGGTTTAAAATTCTTCAGGATAAATATACACTCTGAATCAGGGACCAATGGGAATAGTTTTGCCCTTTTATCCCTTGTTTTGTGCTCTGCTGATTTAGAGTCCTTACTGAACAAGGGAAAACTGTTTTTATCAGGGGATGTACAAAAGCTTCACTAAACTGGAAGTTGTTATTAGAGGACATACAAAATGATTATTAGTTGGTCATTTTGAGGTTCTTATCCTAGTGAACCAATAGGTGAAAAATACTATCATTGTATTAGAGAAGGTGATTAATCCTATCAAGGGGAGAGTGGGTTGCTTCTACATAACAAGGGCAGAGAAGAGGTGTCTGAACATCTCTTAGTACTACCTCACCTCTTATATTAACATTGATGGAATACTGTGACAATCTAATAGAGGCAGGTCTGCTAATGACACAGACTTAGTTGTGATGGCCTGACAGGTTACAGAAATAGACTCCAAGTCATAAGAATTTCTTCTTTACTTTGATGTTGAATATATGTGTATATAGAATACCATTTATTCTTTTCTTTTCCAGTTTCTATACTATCCATCATAAGATGTATTAATGGTGATTAAGGTATAGATAAAAGAAGTGAGACTCAGATAGATGAAGAATGAACATCATCCTAAGATGGGCAAAGAGATAAGGAACTTAACGTATCTTCTTTTGGGGAGGGCTATGTATTGTTGGTTACATTAGGGATGGTTGCATCATGTTAGGTAGAGGCATAATATTGCTGTTGCCTTTGTTTGTGTGTTAAATATAGTTAAAAGAGGTATATATGGATGGCAAATTGACAAGATGTAGACTTATTTGTATTGTTTAATTTGGGTCCTACATTTCCAAAAATTTTTCCTGAATGGCTTCAGGTTACAGCTGGCCAAAATAGGAGCTTGTGTGAGCTTTGGAAGGTGGATAAATATGCACAGAGATGCCCAGCTTGTCTTCATTCTCCCCTGTTCTGCATCCAACTTCTAGGTTTATTGCCCAAACATTTCCACCAGATGCTTGGCTCTGGACCCACAGCACTAGTAGCTGTACAGAGATCACAGCTCTCATAAACTTCAGCTACTTATATTTTCCTGGAAACCCCAACTTGTCTACCTGTACCAAACACTGCAGGAGACTAGCTTGTTGATTTTTCCTCAACACCGCTCCTTCCAGGCATTTCCTTTCCCAGCTGCTCCTTTAATTATTTAAATTCTAATTCTTCTAATAAATTCCTTATTCCTGTCTGAACCCTGACTGGTACAGGCCTACTATATCATGTGGCTATAGTAAATGTGTGTGTGTGTGTGTGATGGGGGTAGGTAAGTTGCTAGAAAGCCATAGTAGAGCTAAATACACTTCTAATTTCATCTGGTAAGCAATTATCATAGGTGGAGTTGAGAATTTTATAACCTTACATATTGAGAAATGGAGTTTGAAATAATCCCTGGAACTATGATGGTGCAGAGGGGAGGGGAGAGGAGATAAATATTGCTTGCCAAATTATAAAGGTTATTATTAGGGTAAGAGATAGGAATAATATAGCATTTTAGATATTTATAATGACAAATGTTAAACATTTGGTTTTGAGTGTATAAATATTTTAAATAAGCCTTGCGAACTTCTGCACAGCTGACTATAATTGCATCAGCATTATAAGATTATAATGAATCTGAAAAATTCTTATTGCCTGGTGACATCATAGCCATGCTGATATCATAGCACAATGCATTCGTTACTTCTGTGTTTGTGGTGAGACTGGTGTAAACAAACCTATTGCACCGCTAGTCCTAGAAAAGTATACATAAATAATTATGCACAGTACATAATATTTAATAAGAACAATAAATGATTATGCTACTAGTTTATATATTCACTATACTAGAGCTTTTATCATGTTTACCAATTTCTTAATTGCATCTTTTTCTCTTGTGCTTAATTTAATCTTGTGTTGTTTTGCACAGTAACATACTGCTCAGGCTTATGGTCTAGGAGCAATAAACTACATCATATAGCCTAGGTGTGTAGTAGGCTATAAAATCTAGGTTTGTGTAAGTATACTTTCTGATGTTGGCACAATGACAAAATTGCCTAATTACACATGGCTCAGACTGTACCCTTGTTGCTCAGCAGTGCTGAAGTGACTGGTTGGCAGGAGGGTACCGCATATGTTCTGCTCTAGAAAGGAAAGGAATAAACCTGGATCTGGTGATAAAAAAGAGAAAAAAATTTTAGTTGTCCTCAGCTGTAATTATTTAATACTTTTCTGTTAAGGCTCCAGGAACCCAACATGTGAAAGGCTGTGTCAATTCTCAAGCTTCACTACTCACCCAGGATCTTGAAAGCTATGTGGAGTTACCCAGAGCTCTTAATCATGGCTGTGGCAAGGTTTCTGTTGGTTGAATTTGAAGGTTCAAGAAGAATAGGACATACTCAGCTTATTATGATACCTAAAATTCATGTAATGAACATGTATTGAACACTTACTAAGTACAATGTTTTGTAATACAGAAAAAAAGAGATTAACTACATGTGTACTTTTTCTTAAGGACCTTTTGGTTCCTTAAGAAAGATTAATTAGTTAATTAATTAATTAATCAAATATCTATTGGGCACCTATAATGTGCCAGTCATTATTCTATGTTCTGGGATTATAGTAGCAAACAGGACAGAGACCCCGGCTCTTATGAAACATTTCCTACTGTGGAAACGACAAATTAATTAACACGTAACATCAGGGAGTGATAAGTACAATGTACAAAAAATAAAGCAGAAAAGAAGCTGAAGTAATGGGATAATGTATTTGTGTGGATAGGGAAAGTTTCCTAGAGAAGATCATAGAGGACAGTAACTTGAATGAATGGAGGAAAAACCCATATGGATATCAAGGAGTAAACGGGTGCTGGTGGTTTAGATGAATGTAGAACAAGAGAAGTGGTAAGCACTGGTCTAGTTCCAGATCTGTTATGGAAATACAACAAAGTCTGTCTGGAAAAAGTCCAGCCATAATTAATGTGATGAGAATGGTTTATGTGACATCAATATAGCCTGGAAGCCAAAGAGAGCACATGTGTGAACAATGATGACTTCACAGTAGTCAATGGGGAATGCACACTGTTGAGTGAGCATGTGTACTGTGTGGTCATTGCATTCAAGATGCTTGAAGCCCTGGCTGGTAGCACAGTGGATAAGGTGCTGGCCTGCGAACCAAAAGATTGCAGGTTCGATTCCCCAGCCAGGGCACATAACCAGTTTGCAAGCCAGGTCTCAAGTTAGGTCTGTGGCTGGAGGCAGGTGAAAGGCAACCATACATTGATGTCTCTCTCCCTCTCTGCTTCTCTTCCTTCCCCTCCTTCTAAAAATAATGAAATAAAATCTTAAAAAAAAAAAAAAAAAAGATGCCTGAGTAGAAAAATTAATCTGTATCACATTTTGTGTTAAGCTTGAACATTCCTTTGCAGAAACTATTTGGATGATTCAGAAGGCTTTCAGGGACAATGCAGAGGGCAGTGCAAATAAAAGTGTGGCACAAATGCTTCAAAGATGATTGAGAACCTGTTGAAAGTGAACCACATTCTAGAAGGCCTGCAGTAAGCAGACCACCTGAGAATGTTGAATGTCTATGTACTACAATCAACAAAGATCAGTGACTGACAGTGTAAGAACAAGTCGATCTGGGGATTCTAAAAACTACTGTGTCCAAGATTTTGGCGCAGGATCTTGGCATGAAACTGTCAGGGCAAAATTTGTTCTGTGGCTTCTGCTGCCAGAGCAGAAGGAACATCATGCTGCAGTTGGGAGAACTGTATAAGGTCCCAAGGTGCCTACTTTGAAGGAAAGCGAAGCATTATTGTCCTGTGTACAATGTTTCTTGTATCTTGAAGAAATAGTCATAGCACACGGCTGGATACTTTCTGGACAGACCTCATGTTCCACTCCAAAGTGATCATTGATCAGGACTCCTGGTGTGCATTTGAAAGACAATCGCAAACCATGCCTGTTCCAAGTGCTGCCCTGTGTCCAACCACATATGAAAGGCTGTGTCAACTCACAAGCCTTACCATGTAGGGCTGGATATGTTTCACCTGACTTCAAACCCTCCTTCAGCTTCTGCAATCTGCAAATAAGCCACTTAAAATGGGTTGGTTCTCACTCATACCCATACTCACCTTTCTGGCCCAGAAACAACTGATTTCAATCACAAATGTTTATCAAGCACCTACACTGCATCAGGCACTGTGTTAAGCATCTGGGGGAATATAAGTTGTTAAATATGGTTCTTTTCCTTAAGGGGTTTGTAATACCACCTGGAGGATTAACTTCTCATGGCATTATCTTCTTTCACGTAGCCCACCATGAACATTCCAGACTGTCCATCTAGTTATGGAATGTTTATTTGTAAGGGACAGAATCCCATGTGGAAAGGAAATTATTTCAACAATTTGCAATGAACAATAGTAGAAAGTATTGTTAGTTCTCAGGGGACTGCAAAGCCTCATAGAATCTCTGCAACTCATCTTGGATCTGCTACTCATTGTGGTTTCTTAACCTCATCCCTCTGCATATGTGCCTTGTGCTCTCTCTGTAACTTGGATTTTCTCTTTTCTCATATTTTCCAGTGGCCACGTTCAGCACCACTTCAAAGCGGTCCTTTGGGTGCATGATCTTTCAGCTCATGCCTCCCTGCCTTGGTCTCTGTGTCCCCATTCCCAGTTCTCAGAAGAGAGAAAACTACTGGTCAGGTCCATTAACTGTGATGTGATTTGAGGACACTGGTATTTAAGACTCCTTGCTTTGCTATGTGAGTGGATCAGTAAGTGTGAGCAGAAGTGAAATGAAATGGTGACCATCTCTAATACCAATTACTGTGGGATATTACCTTTAATGTAATGCATTTAATAAATCATTGGATAGCCAACCTGCTTCTCTATATGTAAGTCCCAATATTTAAGGCACTTCTCCATCCAACACCTCCTGCCTATCCAGCCTCATCTTCCGTTCACACTCCTGCTTCAGGAATGGCTTTCGTACTGACCTTCCTGGGGTTTATACTGCAGTGTGCAGACACAGGTCATTGACACACTTGAGCTTACCACTGGGCATGCAGCAAAATAATACTTGCAATGATGACAATGGTGAGGATGGTCCAGGTAGTGACAGAGCAGGGCCAATACTCAGGTTGGCCATACAGCCACAATCTTGTTGCATCAAAGGTAGATTTTAGGCTGTTGGTAGATGAGTATTTCAGAAGAACGAACCATTGATAGCAAAACTAAATGGTTCTAAGTTCATCTTCACTTGTATATGTACTCCATCCATAGATTCCCAGTCATCACTTGGCTCTCTGATCTGCTCTTCCATACATGTGTGTATGAATCTTCCTGATGGTGGCGGATGCTGAGGGCGCGTGGGTCCTGTGCTCAGGTGGAGGCAGAGGAGGCGGCTTGCTGGCACTGTGCCGGTGGAGAGGATCTGCTGAAGCTGGGGCCCTACTGTAAGTCTTACTGGAATCAAACCTCCCACTGCTGAAAATCACAGTGCCTCTGATCTCAGCACCATCAGATAAGCTGCCAGAAAATAACATCTTAAATATCTATTTAACAGGAGGCAGGGGTGTTGATAGAACTGTCTTGCTTTGAAAATTCCTACAAGAAGGCAAAGCCAAATGCACAAATTACAAAACTATGGTAGAAGCACCAAAGAGACGGAAGCTACAAGTATAGCAGAAACAAAGGATGTAGGGACCTTAGAAATGAGTTGTTTTTTAAAGAGCCTTAGACAAGCACATGGCAGGGATCACATACCCCCTAATTATTTTCTGGCCTCTGTGATCACAAATAAGCACCATATGAAAAGTAAAGCATCTTCAGCATGAGAAAAGGGGAAACATGATTATGAGAAAGCACAGATGTGTTCCAGAAATGATCCTGGCTGCCCCTTGCCTTAAGTACCATTACTAGGCTGGTTCTGGAGATACAAAGATGAATGGTGGGCAGGCTTGTCCTTCAGGAGCATTTATGGTTTTCCTCTTCACTTCCGCTGCCACCATCTCAGGCCTGGTCCCATCCTCACCTACATGAATCACTGAAAAAGCCTCCAGGGTCATCTTTCCTTTCTCCACACTGCTCACGGCTCTAGTGACAGCCCTGTTCAGCAGCATATTTATCACATTGTACCTTTGCTTGAGAAGCAGCAAAGACCTCCTCTTGTCTGTTCAATGGCATCTGAACTTAAGACCCTCTTCTGTAAGGCAGCGTGTACTGTATCCTCATCTTTCCTTCATATCCATAGTGGTCCCCTGGCTTCAGTGATGGGGCTCCTTCGCTGGCTTATCTGAATAGTGTTCTTAGCATGACAAAGAAGCCATTGGCACCTACACTTTGAAATACTGAAGAATGGTTCTCTAGCCTTTCTTTGATGGAGAACAACCTCTTGTTACTGTCCTAGTCTCTCTCACAGGTGAACTTTATGTTTACACTAATGAAGACACCTGGGTGGCAGGATATTTACTTATTGAAATATGTGTTGGTCAATTTTGATAAGAGCAAAAGGTGTGAATACGTTGCATGAGCAAATAATGTCACAGAAAGATGTTGCTTCTGTTTCTATGTTTTCTTACTCTCTTGACTTTTAGATATAATATTCCACTTGCACCTTATCTACTTATTTCTCAACTCTAACAATTGGCAATTGTATTCAATCAGTTGGCTAGTATATATTTATAACCTGTGCTTACTTAGACTGCATCAGCCAAGGGTTTGAAATCAGATATACTGACACTAAACCTGCATGTCTCATGCATCTTGTGTCTCCAATTAATGCAGCCCCTCAAGGGGCCTCTCCCATGTTCTTAGAAACAAATGACATCAGTGTCAGTGCCCCTTTCCTTGTTCTGGACCCCTCTGCGAGATGCTGCCATGTCCTTCAAGCAACACCGCCCTTCAGAAAAACTTTGTTCCAGCCACACACAGCTGCTTCCTCCAGCTTCTGCTGCTTGGAATGGCGTTGCTGTTTCTGGGCCCCACCTTTAACACCGGTGATCAGGAGATGTCAGTTTGCCTTGTGGCAACATTGTGTTACCTTCTCTGAGAAGAGTACCAAAGCAATGTGGCTTTTGTTCCATAGTCTTTCTGGTTGTGCTAACAGCCCCAAATATCATGGGACCCAAAAGTGAGCCTTAGAGAACTGGGAGGGGGTGATTAATTTGGGGAAATAATTGCACTGCCTCATTGGGCCAGGCCTACCTGTCTTGGCCCTTTTCTCTTAGGGTAGGTACTGTTCAGTGAGGTTCTCTAGTTCCTCATGACGCTGGTCTTCCACAGCCCTGCTCTACTGGTTCACTCCATTTATCCAAACAAGTCATCGATGCTATTTTTGGGCCTAAGACTAGGGATAGGCCAAATACATAACTTTTAATCACTAAGTAGGTGTGTAACTATGGTCACATTACTTAATCCCTGGGTCTGACTTTGCTCACCTAGATGATCTCTGAACTCTCTTTACGTGAATTTTTTTTTTCTTTTAGGCATTTGAATGGTTTCCTTCGTTTTTAAGTCTGATAAACCACAACCCTATGAGATAAGTGTTCCATTCAGAAAACAACTAGACAACTTGGTTATAACACAGAAAGCATCCATGTGGAGTTACTGGGGAAGGGACAGACACAGGCAGGTAACTAGGGAGTGTGCATTGGCCTGGCGGAGAGGAGATGGAGCACTACACAAGTCAGTTCTTATTTCAGTAGCTGTTGAACCAAGGCTGAGTGCAGCAATTCGGTGTACGGGACCCGTGGAGCACAAATGAGAAAACCAGCCATCTGTCTGGCTTGGAAAACAAGAAAAATGAAGCTGAGAAGCTAAATGCTGAGGAGAGTAGGGGGAATCATATAAGGGAGAGAGCCAATGAAGGCATCCCTAAACTCTGTCTACCCACATTTCCAACCCATGAACGACATGTGCATGGAACAGGCTAAGAAGTTCCCAGACAAAATATCTGAACCAATACCTTGAATGTATTAAGGAGAGAACAGTAGAAAGAGGTAAATGATAAGTGAATAATAACTATAGCAATAAGCATGAAAGCCTTCATTGGATGGGTGCCAATTAAATTCTAGAGACACTGCTACCAGGGAAGATGATTATCAACCTAGTGAAGATGAGCATAATGAAATATAATATTAACCAGTGCATCTGTATTTAGTACCACATTTCTTTTAGGTCCTAAATCTAGAAAGTGTACATTATATGGAGCAAACACTAGTAGCGTAAAAGGCTATGAAGATGTGATCATGATTATCTTCATGGGATTTGGGATTTGTGAGGCCACATGTTATACAGCCATCAGATATCTATCTCATTAATTCCCGAATAGAAACTGTCTTGTAGTTACTTGTTTGTAAAGGGCCTTACATAACCATTTTCCCATGTTTTGGAATGCCTGAAGCACTGTTTCTGACCCATGGTAGTTCCTCAGTTGGTACTTGTGAATGAATTCATCAAATAGGCATTGGTATTAGTACTTCTGGTTTTTCCTAGATTGACAAACTGAGAAATTATGTTTTCTCTGTGATAATATACTACCATGACAGGAAACATAAAGGCAAAATAAATCCTGGATACCTGGTAATAATTAATGATGTCATGCATCTTCTGAGTGTCTGTGCATGAGTGAGGTGGTTGAATGAAATAGGCCAGATAAAGTCCAGGTTATGTCAAGGGAAACACAAGTCATAAATTCTCATTGCTGCAAAATTATAACATGACCAAATTTTAAATAAAACAAATAAACAAAAGCACTCACAGACCATTTCCTAATGCCTGGTTGCTGGTCAAATCTCACGTACATGCCTTGGGGAAAAACTCAGAGAGATTACAGAAACCTAAGGAAGAATTACCTGTGTTGGCTCAGTTTTATAAGTGGCATAGATGGTTGAGGTAAAGCAACCACTTTTCTAAAATCATCATAGAGCCCTGGATGTAAAGAGGGGAAGTTCAAAAAGGGAATTGTTGTTTACCAAGTGTCTACAGTGTGGTAGACCATGTGCTTTCTGTTTTTATGTGTATTTGCACATAGAACCCTCAAAACAATCATGCAAGCTAGATATCCCTCTCATTAAAAAGGGAGGAGCTTTGAGGCACAAACAGGGTTAAGTCCTTCAATTGCTGGGATACCACTTGAGATCTGCCTGATTCCAAATCCCAGTGTATTCCATCAATATCTCAGTATAATAAAACAGTAGGATGTGTGTTTCTTCTTACCTATGGAGAAAACACTAGAGTAAGCCTCTCTTCTGTATTAGGCTAGATAGAACTTAAAGTGAATGCTTTCCCACTCACATCTAGCCTTTCTTTAACCTTCCCTTTGCTCTTGTTAATTAATCTTGGCTCCTTTTACACAGGCTTTGCCTCCAAAATTATTGACAGGAGTTAGGTGTAAGCTCTCACTTTAGATGTGGCAGAAACTCTTCAGATGCCAGCAATCCCACTCTTCTCTATGACTCCAGACACTGCAGCTACGGCCCTTTATCCACATGCATGCACCATTGCTTTTCTTATAAAAGAGTTGAGGGGAACCGGGGCTAATTTTTCTTCCCATGCTCCTATCCAAAGTGAGAAATGAACAACAGACCGAGGAAGCCATGAATGTTCCACTTAGTTGGCCTCACTTATTTATGTTATGTCTGTCCTGACATAAGGTTGTGAGTCCTGGGATAGAAACCTGTGAGCTTTTCAAGGTAACAACTAGCTCATCTGATAAACTCATCTCTGTTCATATGAGCTGGGGAGCCCTCGCTGCTCTGTTTTCTTCTTTTTCTCTACCTTTCCTGTATGTTTTCTAAACCAATAGTGTCAAAATGCTGGATCAGCTGGACTGACTATATCACATTCATCTGGAAGACTTGTTAAAAGTATTGATTTGCTTCTCTCTGGCTCTAGAGATTCTGATTCAGTAGGTATAGGATAGATAGGGTCTGTGAATCTTTTTCTTTTTTCTCCACATTTAATTTTTATTTTTTAATAGCTCATTTTTAAATTGTATTTTTTTCCATTATCATTTTGGAAATCTTTTCTTAATAAGCCTTCCAGGTGAATGTGTTAGGCAGCCATGTCAGTAACCATAGGCAAGAGAATAACTCTACATGGACAGATACTTTAGGACAGGTAAAGGCTGGTAGAGAAAATCATTTGGGTGAGGCAAAGTGTTGCAGAACAATATAAATTCCACTTGCCAGGTATGTTGAGTGAACCCTAACGAGCAGTTGTTATGTAATGGACGCCACTGTCAGACTATTCTACCTTCCTCCCTACTCCCAAACCTGGGCTAGTCAGGGCTCTATTTCTACAAATTCTAAGAAAAAACCCGACTCTTCTGGCTTGAGCAGAAAGCACAGCTTCCAAAAGCATTCACCTTACAGACAGGGATTTATTTAAGTCTTAAGAAGATAAAGTTTCTCTCTCTTGGGCTCTTTTGCTTTGGTAATTAGACTACAGACATAGAGGCATTAGGTGGCAGACAAATTCTTATCATTGCATATTTTGTGAAGTTTTTGCTTTCTGTTCCCCATCTTCGATTGGCATTCATTTGGTGTTGAATTTTAAATATGTAGTATCATTATCATTGTATATACACTCTAGATTAAAGGCATTAACTGCATAGCTTAACTAAAATGATAATTAAAATATTTTAAATGCTTAATTATGTAAACTTAAAATTTTCTCATTCCCCTCTTAGTTTATTACATATATCTGGAAATATGAAACACATGTTTAAACTTTTACTACATAGCTGGACCCAGAGGCAGTAATAAAAAATAAATTATACTTGCTACTTGGGGAAGGGATGAGCTGAGATTAAATTGAGGAAGTGAAACTTTTGGTGTTCATTTTCAACCTGAATAAAGGCTTACCTAGTGAGTGGCATGTAGGACCTCTGTATGAATAAACATTTTGAAAACAGAATTTTATTTGGATAGTTTGAAATGGTCATGGTTCAGTTTTTATCTTGACTTATTTAGCCAGTGATATCTGGGGTTTATCTTGGGGGATAAAGTCATAGCCATTGAAAGAAACAAAGGTTTAAGTTTTTACTTTCAAGTATATTTGATTCCATATTTGTCCGAGGTATAGCCTCCTTTCATCTTTGGAGGAAAATCCACTGCATGAAAAGAGAGAGCCGCATGGGGTCTTGGCCAGACTCCCTCAAGAAGCATTCATTCAAAAGCTCATTTTCAGTCCCATGGCTGAAGCTTTTCTGGCTTTGCTCTATAATGTTGTTGCCTTTCTGTATCTTTTTATAAACAAATGGTGTACCACAGAGTACATTTATCACAAAAGAAAGACAAGTTGCAGAGACATGGAAGTGAATTTCATTAAGCGGAAAAGCTTTCTCTATGTTATAACTTTTAATATTGGTTTACAGTAACTCATCCACCTAAAATAATTGGAGAGCTAAAATTCACCTCTAAGTAGCTTTACTTATTTTATTATATACTCCCCTTTCCTCAATTCCTTACTCTATGATTTGATAGTTTTTAATCACTTCAGTTTGCTCTACCACCACATTTCTTAAAATTATCTTAACTAGTAGATATATAAAGAATCCTATTTTCATAGCTCCCTGAATGCACCTGAAGTGGCCAATATGGCAGTACCCAGTGGCCAGACAGGGCACTGAGGGTCTGGGAAATATGGGAAAGTCATCCCAGGGATAAACATGTGCTTAGCTTACACGCGAGCTGTACTAAGCTATCATCCTTTGATGGGTGGCACAGGAATAAACATTGGGGGGGGGGTGTTACATTGAGCAGATGTTCATGGCTTCAGACTAGAATGTTGTCTGTTTGCACTAAGGATATTTCCTGACTCATTTCAAGACACAGAAGTGTTGACAGGAAGCTCTGGGTGAAGTATAGTGTAAAAGACCAATGGGAAGCTTTCTGTCACTATAACCAAATGATTTCATCTGCAACAGAACAGAGCCAACTACTTCAGATAAGTACCAGTGATGAGGTAGTTCTCTCCAGCCTATTTATTTTTCCTCTGCTGTTGTTGGTACATATTAGGGTATGCATACACACACATGTGTGTTGCATAGATATATGTCTTGATACCAACAGCCATCTAGAAAAGCATGCTTTGTTAACCCTAAAACTATCCTTTTGCATTTACTCTCTGGATGTGTAGATAGGCAGGCTTGTCTTGTCAAAACATTGCTATATATCTAAACAAGAGGATGTATTCAGTTAGAATTCTCAGTTATTCTGACATTCATCATCACTCAGTGCTGTACATTTATACACACACACACACACACACACACACACACACACGTAGTGGTTGTATAAGTACCAAGTTTCCTCAGAAAGGGAAATGTCCTACTCATTTCCAAACAGAAGCTTATTTTCTACTTAAATAGCCAGTGTTACACTTAAATCATTAAGGGCCTCCAAAGTCAATAATTACCCTAACTCATCACTTTGCCCTTCATTTAACATAAGTCACTGTTTCTTACTCTAGCCATTACTTAGAAATACATATCCATGCTTTCATTTTTGTCCATTAATTGACCTCACTAGGAGTTTGGCATAGGGTCAGACATAGATGTGTAAACAATTCCATTCAATTCCATTGAACACAACCAACATTTCCCAAGTGCCTGTTTGGTGCCAACCTTTGCACTAAGCACTCTAGTCAGTATAAAGGTGAAGATTCATGGGCCTGGGTTTATTTTCCTAAGGAGCCTCCAGAGATACTTTAAACTCTTAGTCAGATGATCAACAATATTTACTGGACATCTGAGGGTTCCTGGAACTGGCTAGTTGCAGTTGTGAAGTAAATATGTCAAACTCCTCTTCTAATTTTTAGGATACTCTTAAGACCTTTTTATTCTAATAAGCATTTACAAGCATGTGATAATGACTGGGAAAAGACAAATAAAAGCACCTTTTCCAGAAATGCATATAAATGAAGAGATATTAAAAAAAGGCAGCTTTTCTTCACCATAGGGGAATCTCAGCCATTTAGTCATCATCAGCCACCAGCCCAGTCCTTGTGTTGTTTGAATTGCTCTCCATAGCAGTGATAGTATGTTTGCGTTTGTTTATTCAGGCTAGCTGACCTGGTTCCCTTTGTAATCAATAACTTGAGAAATCTTGGTGACATAAAGGGCACTGGAATGAGGTTGTTGGACTCAAGGACCAGGATTCATACATGTTATGATCTGATTAATGAAGCCAAATAGCCACTTGGGAGTAAAAAGAGATATCTAAAAGGTATTTTAAATTCAGAGTCTAATAACATAATAAGAGATACTGATTGAAATCTTTTCCATCCTATAGAACACTGAGGGATGCAGAGATTATAGTAGATGTGATACCCTGTAGAGAACAAAGCTATTAAATTCTTCAAGTCTGGGTTTAAAAAGAATGCCTGGTTCTTATCTGAGACTTCCACTCTGTTCCTGGTGCAAATAGAATAGACTTGAACTTGTTTGATGATCTATGGCATTGGAGCAATAAGTAGGACTGAAAGAGGCAGGTGAGGGTGTTTATAGAAAGAGGGAAGAAGAGGAAATCACTCAAATGGACCCTTTCCCTCAATCAAATGGAATTTAGGGTTATTCACAAAATGCTTGTGGGTATCTGTTGTAAATAGAGCCTGCTGCTCATTTCCTCAACTGTCTGGTCACTGAAGTGCCAGAGTTGCTGATGTACCTTGATGCTGCTAACTGGGGAAAAGAGTGATAGAGCCAGGCAATCATGAAGGCCTAAATCATGAAGGCTTGCTTTCTGAGAGGTGTGAAAAATGGATCTGACCACACCCTAGTCCCCCAGATTGAGTAAAGGAGGAACGAAGCAAAGACATCCTGCACATTGGTGGGGTCACTGTAGCAGGGGGCAGAGAGAAGATCATGACGCCTGGAACACTTCAGTCAGGCAGAGAAAGACACATGGTGTATATTGTCCCATATGTGGAATGTGAAGAAGCTGAGTTTATAGAGAAAAAGACAGTAGAATAATGGTTATCAGGGGCTAAGATGTGGGAATAATGGGGATATGTTGATCTAAGGATACAAACATCCAGTGTAAGATGAATAAGTTCTGGGGACTTAATGTACAGCATGGTGACTATAATGAACAATATTGTGTTATATGCTTGAACGTAGTTAAATAAGTGGTTTTCAAATGTTAGAACTACATGCAAAAAATTGTAATTATAAGAGAGGATGTAAGTGGTAACCAACCTTACTGTGGTGACCATTTTATAATATATATATTACATTGTATTTCTTAAACTTATATATGTTACAGATCAATAATACCTCAACTAAGCTGGAAAAAAAAGTTGTGTAACATAAAAAAGTGACCATACCAAGTGTTGTCAAAGATGTACACTGATTAGGAATAGTAACTAGGACAACTATTTTGGAAAACACATTGACAGTCTTTCAAAAAGTTAAACTCTACCTACCATGTAATTCTGCCATCTTACTTCCAGGTATTTAAACAAACACATATATTGATATAAATATCTCTGCATACATATTCCAAGTAGCTTTACTTAAACAACCACAAACTAGGAAACAACTCAAATGTTCATCAACAATGTATGTAGAAACAAATTGTATTATAGCTCAAAAAAGAAAAAAAAATACCAAGAATTATTAATACACATGACAGCATGGAAGAATAACTATGCTGAGTAAAGGAAATCAAACCAAAAAAAACCTGAATACATACTGTGTGATTTCACTTATATAACTTGAGAAAACAGACACCCATCCATAGTGAACAAAAGCCAGATCGGTGATTGTCCGGGGGCTGGAGTAGTGGTTGTGGGGAGGGCTTGTGATAGAGGAATTACAAAAGGGTACCAGGAATCTTTGGGGAGAGATGAATGTAGTCAGTATTGTGACGAGCTGAATGTGTTTCCACCCTCCAAAATTCACACATAGAAGCCCTCCCCCACTAGTATGATGGTATTTAGAGGTAAAGCCTTTGGGAGGTGAATAGGTTTAAATTAGGTCATGCCCCTGGGGCCTTCATGATGGGACAGGAAGAAAAAGACAGACATTTCTCTTTCTCTGTGTGTGCGCAAATGGGTGACATGAGTGCACAGTCAGGTGGCGGCTACCTGCGAGCCAGAGGAGAGGCTTCTGGTGGAACTGGACCCGCTGGCCCCTTGCTCCTGGACCACCAGCCTGCGGAAAGGTTTATTGTTTCAGCGGCTCCACCTGCGACATTTACCACTGTAAACGTCCAAGCAGGGCTGAGGCTTTCACAGGTTCCTACAGATGTGAAACGTACCAAATTGTATACTTTAAATATAATTTACTTTATATCCATTCCACCTGAATGCTGGCCCAAAGATTCATTTTTTATGCTTTTACTGCATAACCATCTGAATATTTAAAAAATGCTACTGTGAGGTTAGAATTCCACTAGCGACGTTTAGCAACTGCAGGCTGGTCATCAGGAGAGGGAGGCGGAATAGGTACAGGAAACAGAACAGAAGCGGGTGGTTGGTGTGAACTGTATTTATATGAGCAGTCTCCAATTTATATCATGACCTGACTAAGCAGTTTGAGCTATTGCCTGCTGGTTCTTTAAGCCAGTAGCTGGTAGTTATTTAGACATTTCTCTTGATGAAGAAGAGAGAAAAGGGAGATCTGAATCACTGGGGTACTCTTCAGCCCTTTGAAGCAAAACATAATAGAGAGGAATACCAAATGTCTGAAAAAAATCACATTATGGCCTTGAGGGGAAAATGACCCCAGAGTAGAAAAGCGGGTCCAGTGCTCTGCCTCAAATCCGTTTCCCTATGAACCCCGCTGAGGAAGAGGGTAAGTTATTCTTATCTTAAAGACTGCCAGCTTTTCTGGCTCATGTCACTGAGGACCCAGCAAAGTGAATGGAAAGAGCATTGGCCTGAGCTTCTCACATCTCTGAGTGTCCTTGGCCAAGTTATGTGGCCTAAAAAGAGGAGGCTAACTGGATGACCTCCCCTGGGATTATCTGTTTTAATTATCAATAATGCACTGGTGCAAGGAATTGGGAGCTTGGACGTACTGTTAACAAGCCCATGCCTTGTGCTTGAAAGCTTCATTAAGCAAATGTTTAACAGAGCCCTGCTCTCCTGCCCAAGACTGCTTACCCTGCGCTGTCCTCACATTATTTATATTTTCCAATGCCGGCCAACTTTGGAAAGAACAATTAAATTGGATTTCTTTTATATCCAGTGTATTTAATGAGCCTTCTCCCCTGTAATATTCTGTTACAATAAGGACAAAACCAAAATCATTTTCCTATTGGAGGAGTGGTTCGTCCATTGTTAGAGGGAACAGATTATTCTAGCCCTCTGTGAATATTTGCGGTTTTTTTCCTTAGGTAAAATAAAGGACATTCCCAGGAGGATTAGCAGCTGTTGTCTGAGGATAGACTGTCTGCAGGCTGAGGAGGTACATGTGAAAACTGGTTTGCTTGCCTTGAACCTGACCTGAGAATGTTTCACCCTGAGAGCTCCGTCCAGTTCCCTAGCATTCCTCTGCCCAACAGGGTCAAGGAAAATGAGAAAGATTCCAACTAAAAATGAGTAAAATTCTTGAAAAGCAGTTTATGAAAAGTGGAATGGGTTATCCCAAATGGGCATGCGTAAAAGTTGTGTGGAACGGATTATCCGTTTTTTGAATGAAACGGGTTCCTCCTTCCATGCACCAGCAGTGCTGTGGTGATGGAAATGAGGAGTCCTCCCCCGCCCCTCCCACTCTGCTCTTCCAGCCTAGCTATGATGATGAAGATGGCATGAAGGATACATCCTTCCCAAGCTCATGACTGTAAATGGGCTGCATACTTGATGCAGGAAATGTTTAATAATGCAGGATTGCTCGGACTGACTGTTCTCTGCCGCATCGCTGGCCTTTCCTTCTGAATATTATCAGGCTCCATCTATTCATGCACTAACCCTCTGACACCTATTGTTATGAATGACCCTGCTCTTTTGAAGCTGTTCATCATTTCTATAAATGAATTCTTCCTCTTACAACAGAAATTTCCTTCCTGTTCTTACTTAGAATGTAAGGTGGACAGTTCGTATTAACTGCAGCTGTGTGGTGCCGTAATATGTCATTAAGAAACTTAGCTTTTAAAATGAGATGAGATGAGACTGACTGAAAGTGTTCAATCGCCATTAAGAACTCCACGTCTAGACAGCCTGCCAAACACAGGTGCAACACAGTGACAGCAATGGTAGCCAAAGAATGTGAACAAATTTAGGGGACATCTCAATTCTCAAATTCTCACTCATGAAGCTGGTGCATGCATATTCCAGCACGTGTGTACGCGTGTATCCTTTTGGGTGGGCAGGACAGATTGATAAGTAAATACTCCGTGAACATGAGGGTAGTCCCTTAAAGAGTACTTATCTACTCATTAAATTGGTGCAAGTTGTTTGAGGCGGTGTGTGTACAGCTAAACCGTCAACCGTCTAGCAGATGGCTTGCTGACTTCAGAAGCGTCGTGTTGCATAATTCCAGCGCTCCAGTTCCATTACATTCTGAATGAATTGTGCCTCCTGCAGTTATGTCGTGGCTCTGGCTACCCTGAATCTCTTCCCCATTGACTGCTGTTCTTCAAAAGCAGGCTTTCTTATAGAACACCTGCTTAAAGGCTTCTGAGTCTTACTAAAAGTGCAGCCAGTGTTGCTGCCTAGGTTTTTCGCTACAGCTGGGGCGCAGCAGCCATCACTCTTGCTCGAATGTCTACTACTGCGCTTTGCTGTCTCCTGAAACAGCGCATTGGCCCACCCACGCCACTTCCAATTAGCATCTGCTTTGATTCTTTTTCCTGCAACGCTGAAGTGAGATGGGAATCTTGCAATTAAATCCCAGCTGTGCCCATTCCTATACGATCATCGTAGGCCCTCTGCTCTCAACTTCTTCATCTCACAATGGAGAGAACACCAACTTGTTAGGATTATGAAATTAAGAAAGTTGCTATAGTCTCCATAAAGTGTCAACTTGGCTGAACTACATTTTCAGGAATTTCCTTCGTTATGTATTTCTGGATGAGGTCTAAGAGAGATTCTTGAGTAAGCTTTGGAGGGTAGAGGGAAGTAGTAATCTAATCTAAGTCATTTTATAGCTCAAATGCATTGTTGCTGATCTTCCTGCTTACCTCACTGGGTAGGTCTGTCACTGCTCCCCCTTCCCCTGGACCTTCCTTCAGTTTCTCAGATTCTAGTCCTGGTTGTATGTTTAGCTCTGTGATGAAGGACCCAAGCTTCTGGAGAACACTCCTATTATCAAGGTCAGAGGTAACAACAACTGGCACGTTCCATTCATTATCATGGGCTCCAGCTCATGCTTACGCCTTCCAGCTTGTCCATGCTGTCCTCCACTTTACATCTGTGTTCTCCTCAGTCTATGTCTTGTGGACTAAAACGCTCAACATCGGAACTAAAATCAATAGCCTTACAGATACTGCTTAACCAGTACTATAGCTGCATTAACTCAAATTTCCGTCACAAATCCTTTAATAAGTAACACACACACACACACACACATGCACACACACACCTCAGTGGTTTCCTTTCTGTGATTGAACTTTAGTTGATAAGGATATGATATGTAAAGTGGCAGGGTTATTGGAAGTAGTAATGACTTTAAGGATAGATGGGTGGATGGATGACACAGCCATACTGGCCTGAATGAGAGTGAAGAAAGTGAGGAGTCAGAAAGGAATTTAAAGGTACTGAGCACCTACTTACTATATGCCAGAATCTATGCTGTGAGTTTAGAATGCAGTTGTTTTTAAAGTCAGATTAGGTCTTTATTTTCATTACAATTGCCATTCAATGGCTTTATTTATCTTTCTTGATAGCTTGCCTAATTCTTGGTGATTACTTAAAGGATATAGGGCACATAGGAAATGCTGAGGTTATTAAAGAAGTCAAATGAAATATATGTAGCTTCCTTTTCTTTTCCTATACGTTGGCATCATATCTAGTCCTCCATATATGCTCAGTAAATGTTTAACAAATGAAGTAAGTCTAGGACAGGTTCATTTCTTTCTTTCTTTCTTTCTTTTTTAAAAGATTTTATTATTTATTATTTTTAGATAGAGGGGAAGCAAGAAAGGCAGAGAGGGAGAGAGACATCAATGTATGGTTGCCTTTCACCTGCCTCAAGCTACAGACCTGGCTGGAGACCTGGCTTGCAACCTGGTTATGTGCTCTGGCTGGGGGTTCGAACCATCAACCTTTGGGTTCACAAGCCAGCACCTTAACCACTGTGCCACCAACCAGGGCTTGACAGGTTCATTTCTGACAGCTACCAAAGGAGACTGGGCGTCTATCTGTACCTGTAGGAGATACTGTGTGCTCACTCCAGGAGTGAGCAGCAGACTAGCTACACCAACCAGGCTTTCTATCCTCTTATCATTAATCTCTTTCATAAGGAATATTCTGACCAAATAGGGCTCTCTAGTTAAGGTCTGGCTCTTTTTCTCTAATACAATCTTTAAGAAGATAGGCCATTTCTCTGGCATAAGCTACTTTATGATCTTGGACTCTTCAGAAGTTACATCTCTAGAATATGATGTTGGCTTGGCAAAATCTTTGCACTATATGATGCATCCTTAGTGAATAGGATATCCAGAGAAAAATACACATTGTAAGGAAGGGTCTGATAAGGTTACTGCTTACCAGGGGTTATGCTAAACATATATAATAAAATGATGGCATGGGTGGCAAGTAATCAAAACAGCTGTCTGGAGTCCCAGAAGTCCCCTGGTTTGGTATTTTTAAATGATTAGGGTCTGGGCTCCAGGCAGATTCAAGAGATCCTGGGAAGAACCAGGTTGGCTGAATGTCTAAGCTGGTCCCGGGGAAGAGCCAGAGGCTCAAAACGGAAGCCGGTTAATATGAGAAGCTGGTGTGGATGAGCTGATGCTCACCAGCTACACAGCAACTCTCTGCTCACTTGGGTTTTCCATGCAATCCTGTCTGTTGCCAGAGTAGTCTCGTAAGGTTTATATGTATAACATTAACCTAATGATTTCATAACTTAGGCCTTTACAGAGCCACCTAAAGATCTGTTGAGAATCACCGACCCCACGCATGGCGATACTATAAATTAAATCCAAGCAATTTCTAGCTTAATATGGGCATTTTGTCAAGAGTTCGCAGACTAGACTTTTTTTTTTTTTTGGTCTAGTTCTTTTTTCTCTTTGAATTTGGATTCCATCGATGGGTGTTGCAGGGTGTCATGTGCTTGGCTCTCACGTCTCTCCCTGTCCCGTGCCGCACCTCTCACTTCCCACCTCATATGAACTTCTGACGTTTTCAACTTATCGCTCCTGATGGGACTGACTTGTCAAGTGTCACCCTACAGATACACAGTTCAGTATGGTGTCACAGACGCTAAAGGATCCCTGTGCAGGTTTCTAGAACTTTTTCTCAGCGTATCTGTCTCCTCTCCAGTACTCTGCCTCTCAAGTTTCAGTCCTTCCAGCCTAAATCACCCCTCTGATCTCACCTCAGCTCAGTGAGATGGTTGTAGTGTGTGCGGGTTCTCTCCCCCTGAGCCACACCTGCAAAGTGCCGCTGGGTGGAAAGCCGGGGCCTGGGAGGACTTGTGGTTTCTTTTTCCTCAGGGATCATAGCCCTATGCTTGCAGGTCATCTTATGCCTGAATCTGTTGTTTCACACACTTTATTTAACTTTCTAGTTATTTTAGGTAGGGTGGTAGTCAAGTCTGGTACAAGTAATTCAGTGAGGTAGAAGCAGAAACTCCATTTTTTCTTTCTTTCTTTGAGTCAGGAAGAACTACATGGGGTCTCCTCTTGCTGCCTCCTTGGTCAGGTGTGCAGGTAGCGTTCACAACCTGCTACGGCAAAGCATGGTGCAATTTAAATTCCCTTTGGAGGGAAGAATCACTTCCTAATTAAAGTCCACATTGGAAACGGCTCCCTCCTCTGGATGCTGCGATGCTTCTGACTTCCTGTGGATAAATCTCATGAGACAGTTTCTTTTTTCCTGGATGCCACAGCCCAGAAAGCACAGGTGCCCATTCTGTAACATGTTCATATCCAGTGTCATGGAAGCTGCATGCTTTTTCATATGTGCCCTTTTGAAACACAGTGATCAACATGGAAACTCTTCCATCTAAAGAAATTTGTCTCTGGGGCCCTTTCTGCCTGGCTCTGGGAAGGACTGCGGGAATAATATCCATGACTCACTTTGGTGTATCACTTCGTCATTTATAAAGGCTCTCACATCATTATCTCACTGAATTCTCACAAGTAGCATGGGTGCTAGGCAAGGCAAATAATACTTTTCCAAATTTACCAGGAAGGAACTAACAGTGAAGAATTCCAAAATTCTGAATTAGGTGGTTTCATAACTTTATTCTAAGTCCCTATGGTACCATTTAAGATATACCTTAAATGATAAGTGCTTATTGTAACTATGAAATTAGTATAAAGTAATAGATATCCAATTTTGCTTTTCAGCTGTCTTAATTTGTAAAGAAATAGCCTACATTAATTCAAAAGTGTGTTGCAAATGTGTTCTGTTCTTTGTGATTCCATTTATCATGCTGGTGGAAATCTGGGCTCTTCACACTGTGAGGCCATAAATTGAGCACCACCATGTGGCAGCATAAACAAATTGTCAGCATAGCCTTCAGTGTGTCCATCTTAAAAGCCTTGGTTATAGCACATAATCAGATGGCCAACATAGCCCTAGATGGAGAAAAATAAGAAGTAAGATAGATCTTTTAGGGGACTGTGGCTAAAATGATGTAGTAGATACCACTGGACCCTCTACCCAAATCTCACACCTTTTCTTTCTGAATTATTTCCTAGCTTTCTAATTTAGAAGAGTGACCCTCTGGAAGGTCAGACATTTCATTGATCAAACAACTCAACAGACACTGAGTACCCACCATGTGCAAAGCTCAACATCATACCCTGATCTACAAGCTGAGAAAGCAAGTCTTTGGGGAGACAGGTAAGTTTACACATAATTGCAGCAGGCTTCAGTTAACAGTGAGGATGGGAAGCCTCATTCTGTGATCCTGTTGAGTGAGCTCTTGCCACTCAGAAGCGACTCAGCTGTGTGCAAAGGGAATTATGTTATGGTCCCAAAGTGGGATGTAGTCCTTGGAGTCTGTGGAGAGGGGCACTGAGTCTTCCTGTCAGCTCCATGTTTGCAAAAGAGCTCTGAGTGCCTTAGGTGGCGTGAGAGAGTCCTGGCTGAAGGAAGCCATCAATCTGAGCAGCCTAGCCCTGCTTTGGGGAGAGGAGTGGGCCAATAGCCGAGAACAACAGATCCTCCTACGTGAATGCAAGAGCCATACTTAATGATAATAATAATAGCAACAACATTAATATTAGCTACCAATGATGGTCCACTTAATAGGAACCAAATATTGTGTCAGACATACCCACAAGGTAGTATTATTATCCAATTTTACAAATCATAACACCGAGACTCTGGGAGATCAACTTACTTTTTTAGGTCATATTAACAGTGACTGTGAGAGTTGAACTTCAGCCCATACCTATCTGATCTAAAGTTTGTACATTGACCCATTGACCCTCAGCCAGTCATATTAAATACTATGGAGTGGCTGTGTGGCTACTCAGTGACAACATGTTAGTTGGTGTTGAATATGTTACAATTATTGATTTCCCGTTTCTTATATTAAAAGTCTTCTCTGCTATCCTCAAATCAGCATGCCTAGAAGAGAGAGAGGTTGGTCCTGCTTTCTGAGTAAGGGGCTTTTGCCAGGAAAAAAAAAAAGCAGGCAATTCCTATAAAGAGACTTTAGCTCTTTGTATCAAGAGCATTGATACAGAAGAATTAAGTGAGTCAATGTTAGTTTGCAGTAAAATTGAGTAAAAGGAAGAAGTGAGGGGCAAGAGATGATAGTGGGAGCAAAGAATAGTTATTAGGCTATTTATATCTTCTCTGTGGCGGTCCCCTGCTGTCTGCAGGACGTGGTCCTGAATAAGTAGCTGCAAGCACTGGTTGGTATCTTGCCTTGCTCAGTAAATATGTTCAATGGACAGGGGAAAATGATTATTTCCCATTGCACTATTATTGGAAATTGAAGTCCCCATATAACAGAAGCAATTTTTCGGTTCTGTTGAGCTGCAGTTTGCTACCTTGTGCAAAATAAAGGCTGTGAAAAATATAGACCCTGAATTTGACAATTTCAAGCCTTAAACCTTCAAAGGAAATACACATTTTTCCTATTTGTTTTCATTTAAGGGGGTATAATATGAAATATATGTGGAATTCCACATATATGGCCTCCACACATATGGCATTAGGGGAAATTAGGAAAATGAGAAACTAAGGAAAACTAATTTCCTAATGTTTTATGCTCTCTTGGGGAATAGGTGCTCGCACGCGCGCACACACACGGGTGGCCTTTGTTCAGTCCAGCACAATGAAAGGATGCTGGTTCGATTTGCTTTACAGAAAGGTTAGAAAAAAATCTTTACACCCCTCTCTTTGTTCCCTGTCTGCAATTCTTCAAGACCTTGCTTTATTCATTGCTGGTAGCAATGATGCTCTGTAAGGTGTGCAGCCTCTGGGGCCGGGAGAAGTACAGCACCAGCTCGGCCTTGGCCTTGTATTCTCAATTCAAGTTAAGGTTACTATTTGTCCACAGCTGGTTTTATTCAGGCCTCATGCCTCCAGGCCTGTGCTCATTTGTGTGGCATATAATAGCAATTCCCTTCTAGCAGCATCTAACCTGGAGGGATTGCATTCTTGTAAAAGTCCAAGTCCAGGGATGGTGGCCTGAGGAACAAATGACAAACGGAGCAATTGATGTTCATCTGACACGAGGGCGAGTCATGTTTTATTTATTCTTCCATTCTCATTTGTCTTACAACAAACACTTGGCATTAGGATATATGGCAGTAAGTTAAACTTCTTCCCTTTAAGGACGGTCTAGTCAAATAGGAAAAATGGACTTGCAAATGAGCAATTTAGGTACCATAAGATGATTGCAAAAATAGATAAAGCATGCAGAGAAGGAGCCATCCACCCATTCTCTTTTACCAAAACCTTGGACATTCATTTTCATGAGGATTTCCCCTCTCTCCCTATTCATAGTTAGCCTGTCATTCCTAATATATCACTGTCTCACAGACTCATTTAATGCCTTCCTTCCCACAACAGTATCTAATTTTAGAAAGCCCCCATCTTCCATCTGGATAACAGCACCAGGATTGCATCCTTCTCTATGTTTAATTCCTTTTGTTGTTCTCCATGGACTTAAAGAAGGTTCCTGAGGAAGCCCTGGTTGCAATCACTTCCTTGGTTCTCATTCATTAATCACACCAGTGTTTATTGAGCACCTACTACATGCCACTCTGGAGTGCTAGCAAAGGTAGTGGCATCTGGCCGAGATAGTTACCAAATAAGGGTCAGTAACCTATGTATCAAATGAGTTCAGAACCTTCTCTGACAACTCAATAGTTTTGTTGGGAAGGATAAAATGAGGTGCCTGTGAGAAAACCTCACACCATGGATGTGTTCAGGTTAGGGCTTGCCATGGAATATCCCAGGATGGTTGAGAACCCTATGAAAGTGTTACTTCCCTGGTATAGGAAAAAAGAATCTAACACCTTTTAAAATAACTTGTGTCTCTAATAGTTGCTCTGAAGGCAGCTTACTATGATGATTAAAAGATCTGGGTTGAAGTACTAGCTTTACCATTTATTAGCACTGTAAACTTGAGCAAGTTCCTTAACCTTCCTAAGCCTGAATTTCTTCATCTGTACAAAGAGGATTATAATAACATCCCCAGTTTGTTGTGAGGATTAAATGCGATGATGTAGGGAAAGCATTTAGCTTAGTGTCTAGCATGTAATAAATGCTCAATAAATGCCAGCTGTGATTACTTTTCTTTTTGAAAACAGGCATTTCATGGGGCCAATGTACAATCAAGAGTGTGAAAGGTGTTTTTGTAATTATATGAATTTACTGTGGTTAGTTACATCTGTAGGTCTTTAGGCCCTCTCCCCTCCCTTTTCTCTTCCAAAGTCCTTCATGTCTATGCAAAGTGTCAAGTTTTCATGTATGGAGACTCTAAAGGGCAGGACAGTCATCACAGAGAGAGAGAGGAAAAAAGTCCATCAGTGCAAGTCAGATCCGCACAGAGCAAACCTGCCCTGCCAAGGGTGACTGGCTAAGTATTACTCGGGCAGGCTGAGCCCAGGTGCAGGCTGACCGGCCAGCCCTTGCGTGTGAACCAATGGGACAGGACACAGCTTCACCACTTCTTGTGTTCGAGCCCCTCTCTCATGTAGGACACAAGAAAAATGCTGACTTCTTGGACAGAGAAAGTATGCTATTCGGTCTGAAATATATATGGATATATGGATCTATTTCACCTCTTTGGGGCTTATCAAAATAACCATGTTTTTAAAAAGGTTTAACTTTTCCCAATCCAAATTGGGTTTGTGTGAAAGTTAATGGCACCCGGAGAAAGATGTATGGTTGACCCCATTCTAATAGTGCTCTCCAGAGATGCCCTTTGAAAACTTCTGCCTGACCACTGAGCAAGAGACGAATCTGCTGAGATTGTTCAACCAAAAGGAAACATATTTTATTGACAACATCACTAATAAATCCGTTCTACAACACTTCTAGTTGTTTGCCATCTCTCTAAGATAGTAATATGAAATATCGTAAGGGGGAGTGTAAGTATATAGTGTCCCTGAACATGCCTGTCTAGGAGACACACCTGGATAGTCCATAGAGGGAAAAGTGCAGCCTAAATGAACCCAGAGGATTCCAGCTCATTTCCACCTGCCATGGCTCTTCTGTCTCCCCCACCTGCTTTAATTTCCTTTGCAAAAGAGGCACATGTGTAACAAAACAGAGCAAATACCTCATGAATTATTAGTTTTCTTGCTTCCTTTCCCTTACCCCTTCTTTTCTTTATCCATCCCTCTGTTGCTTCTCTTTTTCTCCAAATTGCTTTATTTTTTATTTTATTTTTTTAATTTAATTTAATTGTTGTTTTATTATATCCATCCCCTTTTTTCTTCCCTCTGTCCCCTTCCCTATCCACCCACTCCCCACAAAGTCAATCCCACTTGTTATCCATGCCCATGGTTCTTCCACTCTACTTCCTTGACTAAATTGTTTCTCTTCTTTGCCTCCTCCTCCCCCCTCCCTCTGCCCACTGAAGGTCTATTCATTGTATTCATGTATCTGGTTCTGTTTTGCTTGTTTGTTTGTTTTGTTCATTATTGTCCTGAAATGGGTGAGATCATATGGTATTTGTCTTTCACTGACTGGCTTATTTCACTAAGCATAATACTTCCTAGTTCCATCCATGTTGTTGCAAAGGTTAGGAGTTCCTTTTTTCTTTCTGCTGTGTAGTATTCCATTGTGTAAATGTACCGAAGTTTTTTGATCCAATCATCCACTTATGAGCACTTAGGGTGTTTCCAGCACTTGGCTATTGTAAATAGCGCTGCTGTGAACATAGGGGTACATAGGTTCTTTTTTTGTTGTTATTGTTGTTCTTTTCTTGCACTCTTTTCTTTTCCACTAGTTTTCTCTTCTTACCCTTCCTTTTCTTCCTTCCCTTCTTCTTTCTTCCCCTCTTTTCAGGCGCATATTGAGGGAGGATGAGATTTAGTCCTTAAAGGTAAGCAGGATGGCTATCAGTCTCTAGGCTATATTAATCAGTAATCAGTCCAGTTCAGAGAATGTTGGTCCCTTCTGCTGTTTAAGTCTTTAAAAATTATTGGTCAAAGGGTTAGAGCAAGTCTGATAATATTTACACTTTGGTTTTTTGTTTATTTCCCTTGCTTTTCAGAAAGTCTTTTTTTCTTTCATTTAATTTTTATATATGGGAGGACTGCTAGAGATAATATTCAATGTGTATAGGTTATGAAATCTTCTAGGTCTGAGGTTACTGATATTTCTCAGGTCATAATACCTGCAAAAGAGAAGATGACTGATAATATGATTCAGTTCCATAAACATTTACTGACGGCCTCTGTATGCCAGGCACTGTATACCTAAAGATGAAGAAGCTACAAGCCTTGCCTCTAGGAACTTCCTATCTCAGCTCAGTGAAAAGTGCTAAGTGCTAAATTACTGGCATTACCAAAGTGACATTGAAATATGAAGAAATAATTGATGATAAGGATGATGATGATGATGATGGTGGTGGTGGTGGTGGTGGTGGTGATTTTTGGTGGGGAAGGACTATAAAGAATGAAGATCATGTATTATGATTGAAAGGGCACTCACACAGAAGGAAAAATCCAAACAAAAGAATAAAGTCATATAATACATAGTGTATTTCTGCCATGAGTTGGTAAACTGGTGTGGAAAAGGTGAGTCAGCATTCATAGAAGAAGTGAAAGATGAGGCCAAAATATTTTGTTGTAATAGAATCTAGACTTTGTTATAGGCAATATGTCATGGGATAATTCTGGTGAAATCCCTAGAGAAGGGCCTGAGTCATATATCTTCCCATGTTATGACAACTTTCCTTCTTAGGATAGTGGGGGATGTTCCTACACTGTATTCCTGAGTGAGATTTGTCAAACTGTTTTACATTTGTTCATGTAAGATATCTGTATTTTTGCTCCAGAGAGAATGATAACATTTGCAAATTCTTTTCTCTTTTGGGATTTGGTGCTTGCTAAAGACCAGTGAGATTTCACTCCCAGGACTAGTTCTGGTCATAAACTCTGTGTTATTTGGTATCTGATCCATGCTATTTGCAAGCCTGCAAGTATTCAGGAGAAATGTGGACACTTGAATTTTTTAATCTTCAGGCAAACAATGAAAAACAATTTAGGAAGTATCTAATTATAATTCAGGCATTACATTTAATAAGAAATAAAAAGTGTGGATAAATCTGTTGGCTGATTACTATTCCTTGATATCCTTATATTAAGATTTCATTACAGTAAAAAGAAGCAAAATTTGAGTCCAGCCCAAAGAGGTCCAGTTTGGGACAGATTCCCAGAACCATTCTTGGTCATTGAGTTGGAGGGAGGCTTAGAGGAGAAACTGGCTGAAGATAAGGATCTTACTGTTTGGAAAACTTTATCATGTTGGAAAATGACTTTGACCGTTAGTTCCAAACACTCTCATATATTTCAGGAAAGAAAGAAATAAAATAATTGAACTAAAAATAAAAACGCCATCATCAACAAAACAATCTACTTCAAAAAGTGCAATCTATATTAAAAAAATAATGTCAGCTCATTTGGTTCAACTCAAGTGGTTGAGGATGATGAGGTTGTTAAAATGTTTGCGCCAGTGGAGTTTTGAAAAAATGAACAAAAGCTAACAAACTCAAAATACCAAATCCCTTTCCAACACCTAACTTGAGTGACTGTCAATCTCTAGTTCCCCAAGGAGAGCTTTATCTTCCATTGGAAACAGGCCACTGCAGTTGCTCTGTGTGGATTAAGTGTGTGATTGATGCCTCTGCTCTGCACTCTCAGCTGCTAAGGAAAGCAGATGGACCCCAAGTAGACATCACTTGCGGCTAGGCTTTAGCTGGGTAACCTCATGAATGACTCATCAGAGACCTCTGCCACTCATCAGTGAAAGGAGCATGGATTTGGTAAAATGATGGGAGAAGTCTTATAGAACTGTGTGCAGCTAGGGAAGCAAATCTGAGTAGGCATGTAAAATTAGAACCTGGTAAGAAGGGGAGAAAATGCTATTTCATATCACAACTTCCATCTAGAGAATGGATTTTGCCCCTACCTCAGCTGATAAAGGAATACATAATCTGTGTGTACTGTGGAAGGCTTGAGATATATAAAGTTAGAGCTGAATGGAATATGAAAAATCAGATGAGAAATGCTCCAGTATTGGTAATGGGAAGAGCAGAAGATCAAAGAGGGTAGAGAATTTTTGATAGTTCATGAGACCATTGTTGATATGGCCAGTCATGCAGTCACGGTCTAATTTTTAAGGCTTTACAAAAAGCTAAACATATTTGATTTGGATGTCTGATGAGCCGATTTGGAGGAACCACTGGACACAAAGAGAGCAAGGGCAGATTCAGTAGGAATGACAGAATAAAGTAAAGGTAGGGAAGGTTGGGGTCAGAAAGGGACATTTACGATTTAAGACCTTGATCCAGAGCAATTCTGTTTGATAATGGAGTCCAAAGTGTTGGTTTCTGAAATAGGGAAGGTTTAGTTATGCTGGAATTCAAGAAAACAAGAAAGTATGAAAAGAGGATGGTAGAAAGAGTCACCAACTTGGTCTGTGATGTACTGATGAAGGGAAGTAGAAAGATGGATGAAAAGAGAACTGACTAACCAGAGCCTGGAGTCTTAGAAAGTAACTGCAGCATGCTGGGGATGGGGGCCACCTGGTACCAGTGCGTATGCTAAGGGGGAGGTGAGGATCAGATTACACAAACAGGTGTGGGAGAAGAATCAGCTTCCATTCATCTAATTTTATGGAAAGTGCTAATAATAGCATAGTTTTGATCCCACAATACATTTGATAGTATTTGGAATTATAAGTGCCTGTTACAGAACTGTACACATAGTATGCACATGTATTAGGTTGAGCCATGTAAATTACCAATATAATAGGGTAATCCTAATAGAACTTTCAGGGCCTCCTCTATTATCTTATTATCTGACCATTAGAGAAGAAAACACAGTTTTAGGAACCTTTTACATATTTTCAGTATGTCATTTTTTTTTTAATTAAATTTTATTGATTTTGCTATTACAGTTGTCCCAGTTTTTCCCCATTTGCCCCCCTCCACCCAGCATTCCCCACTCCCTCAGGCAATCCCCACACCATTGTTTATGTCCATGGGCCATGCCTAGGTTTTTTTGGCTACTCCATTTCCTATACTGTAACTTACCTCCCCATGGCTATTCTGTAATTACTTATTTGTACTTCCTAATCCCCTCACCTCACTCATACCCCTGCACCCTACTCCCATCTGGCAACCATCAAAATGTTCTCCATATCCATGATTCTGTCTTTGTTCTTGCTTGCTTAGTTTGTGTTAGATTCAATTGTTGATGGATATGTATTTATTGCATTTTATTGCTCATAGTTTTAATCTTTTTCTTAAGTAAATCCCTTTAATGTTTCATATAATAATGGTTTGGTGATGATGAACTTCTTTAGGTTTTTTGTTGTCTGGGAAGCTTTTTATCTGCCCTTCAATGCTAAATGGTAGTCTTGCTGGGTAGAGGAACCTTGGCTATAGGATCCTGCTTTTTCATGACTTTGAACATTTCATGCCAATGCCTTCTAGCCTGCAAAGTTTATTTTGAGAAATCAGCTGACAGTCTTATGGGAACGCCCCTGTAGAAAACCAATTGCTTTTCTCTTGTTTGTTTTTTATGACTTTCACTTTATATTTAACCTTTGGCATTTTATTTATGATGTGTCTTGGAATGAGTCTCTGCATTCATCTTGGTTGGGACTCTGTGTTTCCTGGACTTGCATGTCTATTTCCTTTGCAAAATTAGGGAAGATTTCTTTCATTATTTTTTTTTTTTTTCAAATAAATTTCCAATTTCTTGCTCTTTCTCTTCTCCTTTTGACATCCACATTATGCAAATGTTGGAACATTTGATATTATACCAGAGGTTGGTTCACTGTATTTGCTATTTTGGATTCTTTTTTCTTCTTGTTCATTTTGTTTGTTTTTGTTTCTCTATGTTCCAAATCATTGATTTGATTCTTGGCTTCATTCACTCTGCTGTTGTTTCCCTGTAAATTGTTCTTTATTTTAATTAGTGCATCCTTCATTTCTGACTGGATCTTTTTTATGCATTTGAGGCCCTCACTAAGTTCCTGGAGCACCCTTATAACCAGTGTTTTAAACTCTGTATATGATAGACTGCTTATCTTCACTTTGTTTAGCTTTTTCTGGAGTTTTGATCTGTTCTTTCATTTGTGCCATGTTTTTTTGTCTCCTCATCTTGGCAGCCTCCCTGTGTTTGTTTCTATGAATTAGGTAGAGCTGCTATGACTCCCTGTTATTTTAGTATGGCCTAATGTACTAGGTATCCTGTAGGGTCCAGTGGCACCACCTCCCCTATCACCCAAGATGCACCTTCATTGTGGGCTGAGTGAACCCTCCTCTCATAGTTAAGCTTTGATTACTATTGGCAGGTCAATGGGCAGGATTTACCTGGACCAGACAGCTGTGAGGACTGGCTGTCACCACTGACCACCAATCTCCACCATCTGTGGAGGACCAGCTATGCAGGGGCAGGATGGTGGTGCTCTGATGGGGTCTCTAGTTGTTCACTAGGTGGGCAGGCTCTGGGATTTCCCAGGTGTTGCAGGCCATGGTTATCTCCAACCCATGTTTTGCCCAGGGCCACCCTTCCTGGGCTATAAATCAGTTTGAGATGGCTGCTACATAAGCTGAGTTTGAAGATATCCAGGCAAAGCCAAGCTGTGACTCTAGGCTGATTGCTAGTAGTGCCAGGCCTAGGGCCACTTTAGCCAGAGGTATAAGGGTTGCAAGCTCACTGAGGCTGGTTGTTGCTTGTTTGAGAAGATATAGGAAGTTGTGAAGATGAATCAAGACCAGCCATTTGTGTGGAAAAGCAGCTTGGGTGGGCTGTAAGTTGGGTGGTAGAGCCTCCTGTTACCTCCAGGGGAGGGCAAACAGTGTTAACCAGGTTGATGGAATCTCAGATATGGAAGGTACCAGCCTGCTGGCTCTGTGGCTCTGTGTGGGGAAGGACAATGGCCTTGGCCCACTTTTCTGTCTGGAAGAAAGCTGTCCCCTAGCTCTGACCTTGATTAATGCTAGACACTTCAGTTTTTCCTCGTATGCCACTGGTGCCTTTCAAGAAGCTACCCTGGTGGGATTGAATCTAAACAAGTTCATGTGTGGGTTCCTTAAGAACTGCTTGAGACTCCAGCAGTTTCTCCTACTGACTCAATTTTTGGTGGTTTTTGTGGCCAGAAGTTATGGGGGCTTATCTTCTGGGCACTGGAACCCTAGGCTGGTATGGGACTGGGACTTCCCACTCTCAAGATATCCTTCCTGAAATTTTATCCACCACATGAGGATGTAGTACCAGCCTGGTCTGTGTTTCTGCCTCTCCTACCAGTCTGGATGGATGTGTTTTTTTTTTTTTAACTTCTGTAGTTGTAAGATTTCTATTCAACTCAATTTCTGATGTTTGTTCTATATTTTAGTTGTAATTTTGATGAGGTTGTGCATGGAGGTGAGCCATGTCTGCCTATGCCATCATCTTGACTAGAAGTCTCTCAGTATGCCATTTTAGATAATTGATGAGCTCACATTTCCTTCTAATGCAGCATGGGAAACATTTCTTGCACTTAAGACTATAACTATGTACAGCAGATGGAATGTGAAAGATTAAGACTTTTTTCTTGTTTTGTTCTGTATCCCATCTAGCTATTGAAAACTTTTCTCAAAAATAATTATAGGAGGGGGACAGAGGTGAGCAAAATGGGGATGGATGTAATACAACAACAATAAAAATTTTGAAAAAAGAAAAAAAAGGAAAAAAATTATAGGAAATTCTGAAAATAGTCTCTTTAGGTATTTTGTTTCTAGACCTAACTGAAAAGACTAGGAAACTAGGCTAATGTAAAATATTTCAACTTTTGGCTGAGTTCACTTGCTGTGATCAGATTCAAGTCATACTTATTAAGTACCTGAGCATTTTCTATTTATCATTTCATGTGCTAGTTTCATTCATTATTATTTTTACATTATTTTCTATAACAGCTACTCTTTCTGTAACCTTATACTATTAGCTAGGTACAATTTTATCAGTCTACAGATGGGAAAACGAGTTCAGGGAAGGTAAGTGACTTGGTCACATGGAGCATATGAAAAGTGAAGCCAGGAGTTAAACCCAGGTCTCTTGGCTATAAGTCTTGTGTTCTTTATGCTATTCCATAATCCTAACATCTAAACTTCTAAAGGAAAATGAGAAGTTACATCAGAGTAAGATACTTGTGAGAAGAGGAATTAAATATTTAATATTGAATTAGGCTCATACATTTCTATTTTCTATCATGTAGAAATGAACCATATTTCTGCATGACATTATGTATATCATGGCATTAAATAAGAAAGCCCTGTCACTGAGATATGTGATGAGAAAATGGAGTACCCCGAGCCATGGGAAGAGGGTGATGTAAGGGAGAGCTCTGGGCACAGAAGAAGGGAAGTATAATGCAAGGAGCATGCTGACCTGACCTCTGTGACCTGTAAGTATGAGAACATGAATGATGTATGTGTGTCTCTGCATATGTGTTTATGTAACATGTAATTTCATACTACCTAGGAAGTACAATCTATCTGAAATACATACAGGGGTGAGCAAAAGTAGATTTGCAAAACGTAGGTGAGTCTATGAAACAAAGTTTATTTTTGTATTTATTATTTATTACTTATTATATTATTTACTTGTATTACAACCATAAACCTACTTTTGCCCACTCCTGTATTTTCCTATTACGTAATTTGAACTTACATAATATTTATAAAATAAACCATAATGATCTTACTAAAAGATTATTTAGTTTATATATATCATCACAGCTTAAATATTATATGACTTGTATCTGACTTTTAAAAACACATCTGTGGTATAAAGCAACATGCATGTGTCCTTTAATGATGTAAAACTATGGTTTATACAAGTTTCTGGAGAATATAAACCTGCTTATTTGTTTATCTTCATAATGAAATTCATGATATTTTATGATCATGATCCCTCTGAGAATTTGATGAAAGCTCTGATGCTTCTTCTGAGAGGAAGAGATACACATAAATACTAACAATCTTTCATTTCATGTTAGGGGTTCATGAATTTCTTGGCACAGACTCACGGCTTTCCTAGAGTGGAGAACCATTTGGCACCAAATCCATTGTAGAGTAGATTTCATAGATATTTCTTTATGCTTCTCAATCCACGAATGTGGGAAGTAAGGTTTGCCACAGCTCATCCTCAACTGCCAATTCACTGCAACTCCAGCTGCATCTAAACCCTGCATTCTGAATGAAGGCAGGAAGGGCATAATCCCTGTGGAGAAACAGCCAGTCCTGTTGATAAAACCATTTTGACATATCTACTCTGGCATGGAAACAATTTTTTAAGTTTTTATTTATTTAACTTTGAAGGGAAGGGGTAAAGAAAGAGAGGGAGAGAAACATCGACTGAAAGAGAAATATCTGTTGATTGCTTCTCGTAGGCTCCCTGACCAGGGACCGAACCCACAACCCAGGCATGTGCCCTGAGCAGGAATCAAACCAGTAACCTTGTACCTTGTGGAACAATGCACAACCAACCGAGCCACACTGGTCAGGGCTGGCATGGAAATTTTTGGATTAGACGTAACAATAGAACTTCAAGTTTCTTTTTACTTTATTTTTTTAAATTTAATTTTGTTGTTGTATTACATCCATCCCCTTTTTACTCCCCTCTGTCCCCTTCCCCACCCACCCACTCCCCCACAAAGTCAATCCCACTTGTTGTCCATGTCCATGGTTCTTCCACTCTAGTTCCTTGACTAAACTGCTCCCCTTCTTTGCCTCCTCCCTACTCTTCCACCCTCCCCGCTGCCCACTGAAGGTCTATTCATTGTATTCATGTATCTGGTTCTGTTTTGCTTGTTTTGTTTGCTTTGTTCATTAGTGTCCTGCAATGGGTGAGATCATATGGTATTTGCCCTTCACTGACTGGCTTATTTCACTAAGCATAATATTCTCCAGTTCCATCCATGCTGTTGCAAAGGGTAGGAGTTCCTTCTTTCTTTCTGCTGTATAGTATTCCATTGTGTAAATGTACCAAAGTTTTTTGATCCAATCATCCACTGATGGGCACTTAGGGTGTTTCCAGCACTTGGCTATTGTAAATAGCGCTGCTATGAACATAGGTGTACATAGGTTCTTATGAACTGGTGTTTCAGGGTTCTTCAGGTATAGACTTTGTAGTGGAATTGCTGGATCAAAAGGTAGTTCCATTTTTAGTTTGTTAAGGAAACTCTGTACAGTTTTCCATAGTGGCTGCACCAGCCTGCATTCCCACCAGCAGTGCACCAGGGTTCCCTTTTTCCCACATTCTTACCAACATTTGTTGTTTGTTGATTTGTAGATGATTGCCATTCTGACAGGTGTGAGGTGATATCTTATTGTGATTTTAATTTGCATCTCTCTGAAGGCTAGTGATGGTGAGCATTCTTTCATATGCCTTTGGGCCCTTTGTATGTCTTCCTCAGAGGGTTGTCTGTTCAGGTCCTTTGCCCATTTTTTTAATTGGGCTGTCTGTCTCCCTGGTGTTGAGTCGCATAAATTCTGTATATATTTTGGAGATCAAACCCTTGTCTGAGGTATCATTGGCAAATATGTTTTCCTATACAGTTGGTTCCCTTTTAATTTTGCAGATGTTTTCTTTAGCTGAACAGAAACTTTTCAGTTTGATATAGTCCCATTTGTCTATTTGTTCTTTTATTGCCTTTGCCCTTGGAGAGGTATCAGTAAACATATTTCTGGGTAGGATCTCTAAAATTTTACTGCCTGTATTTTTCTCCAGGACCTTTATGGTGGCACTGCTTATGTTTAAGTCCTTTATCCATCTTGAGTTTATTCTGGTGTATGGTATAAGTTGGTGGTCCAGTTTTATTTTTTGGCATGTTGCTGTCTAGTTCTCCCAACACCATTTGTTGAAGAGACTGTTTTTACTCCATTTGATGTTCCTTCCCCCTTTGTCAAATATTAATTGACCATAGAGTCCTGGGTTTATTTCTGGGCTCTCTATTCTGTTCCATTGATCTATATGTCTATTCTTATGCCAGTACCAGACTGTTTTGATTATAGTAGTCTTGTAGTATAGTTTGATGTCTGGTATTGTGATTCCTCCTACCTTGTTCTTCTTTCTCAAGATTGCTGTAGCTGTTTGTGGTCATTTTCAGCTCCATGTCAATTTTTGAAGTATTTTTTCTATCTCTGTGAAGTATGTCATTGGTATTTTAATTGGGATTGCATTGAATCTATAGATTGCTTTGGTTAGTATGGAAATTTTATCAAGTTTCTTTTTAAATGATCAGATAACATAAGGCAATGCTTTCATTCTTTTGGAGCTTCACTGCATGACTGAGCCTTATTTTGGAAACTGGATCAGGGTAAGGTAAAGTTTAGATATGACCTTGTGATATGTTAAAAAAAAAATTAAAGTGAGTCCTTCAACACATATATTATGATTAAAAAACAAACAGTGATTTTACATTTTGATGACTGCTGTATCTCAGCTGAAATGAGGCATGAAAGGAGTAGTGTCTTCCAAGGATTTCTCTGTGAGGTTAATGGCCTACAGAGTAGTCCTTTGCAAAGTTTGTCTTCAGGCTCCAGACTTGAACTGGTACCATGGAAAAACTTAATGTGTAAATTGACACACTGTGAGGCCATTTCCAGTTTGTGGTACACTGGATCTAATAGTAAACAACATGTTTTTGTTTTTGTTATAGCACATCAATTTTTGTAGCCAGCATTACTATTTCTCATTGATTTACTATTTCCACCTTCTTCTGGGCACAAGAGAGGATTACATTTCCTATTCTTCCTTTAAATTAGTTGAGGTCTATTTGATTTTCTTTGGTAACACACAATTTGACACACACATTTCTAAAACCCCTCTTTCAGCTGCCTCACTGATCTATGAAATTCTAGATACTGGTACCTCCTTCATCTTTGATCCCTGAATAAAGATGACACAGAGCAGAGGCTGCAGCCATTGTGCAATGGATGTGTAGCAGAAGCAAGAAAAACACCTTGTTATAAACCATTAAAAGTTAGGGTTATGTGCTCGCTTCGGCAGCACATATACTAAAATTGGAACGATACAGAGAAGATTAGCATGGAACTTTGGTACATTTACACAATGGAATTCTATATGGCAGAAAGAAAGAAGGAACTTGTACCCTTTGCAACAACATGGATGGAACTGGAGAATATTATGCTTAGTGAAATAAGCCAGTCAGTGAAGGACAGGTATCATATGTTCTCACCCATTACGGGACAATAATGAGCAAAACTAACAACAAGCAAAACAGAACCAAG